>BLSH010316824.1:327376-342404 GCA_018402905.1 Glandirana rugosa
TTGTCCCCCCCCCCCCCACTTACCCCATGAGTTTAAAACTGCTGTCATGGAACGTTAGGGGCCTCAACAACAAGTTCAAGAGGGCACTGATGTTCAAATACTTAAATGGTCATAGACCCCATGTTCTCTTTCTGCAGGAAACCCACCTGGTGGGAAATAAGATTTTGGCATTATGCAGGGCATGGGTTCAACAGGCTTTCCACGCTACCTACTCGAGTTATTCTAGGGGCGTGGCGATCCTCTTGAACAAATCCCTGGCGTACAAGGTATTGCATGTAACTACGGATGAGTTGGGTAGATATATAATAATATTGTTGGAAATCAACGCTATAGTCTATGCGTTTGTCAATGTATACATACCTCCTCCCTTTAACCAGCAGGTCCTGTACACCATATACACTAAACTGGGTTCCCTGACCTTCTCCCGTCTCTATATGGCTAGAGACTTTAACTCTGTGCTGAATACGCAACTTGACTCCTCCAATCCTTCTAGACCCCATTTGCCTGACCTAAATGACTGGGCTCAAGCCGCAGAGTATACGGAGATCTGGCGATGGAAGCACCCGGCAACCAGATATTATTCCTGTCTCTCCTCGACTCATAGATCATGCTCCCGGATTGACCTAGCCTTTGGCAATGCACAAGCCTTGAATGCAATTGAAAATGTGAATTATCTTCCCTCGGGCCTTTCAGACCACGCCCCTCTGGAGCTCTGCATAGCCTCGAGGGCGGCGGGGGGCTCCAGATGCTGGCGTCTGATGCCCAAATGGATACAGGACCTGCGGGTGGGTGAGTTGGTTTCTCCTAAAATTACCCAGTACTGGGACCACAACGAGGGCTCTACCTCGCAGGCCATGACGTGGGATGCCTTTAAGGCACATACTCAGGGAGAATATATATTCACAATTAAAATAGTCAAATCAGAGTTGCTAACACAAATAAAACATCTCGAGGACAACGAGGTGAGGGCTGCTGAAGCCTTTTCTGTCTCGCCAACTAGTGGCAGCTTCGGCTACTGGCGCAGGCGAGACGTGAACTGGCTTTACATATTACCTCTGCCACCCATCTTGACCTGCGCTATGTGGCTGGCAGGGTGTTTGAGTCGGGGGACAAGAATGGGAAGATGCTGGCCAATCTGGTAACGGAGCCTAGGTTTCAAACAGTGATCTCGGGCATAGGCTGTCCGGACGGTACCATAACAACGGATCCCAATGCTATCCTGCAGGTATTCACAAACTACTTTAGTCAGCTATATTCAGCAATGCCAGGGCCGCCCGGGGCCGATATCCGGGATTTCCTGGGCACTTTAGATCTCCCTGTTCTTTCTGCGGAAGACGTAGCACTTCTTGACAGGCCTATCACGTCTGAGGAAATAGAGGCTACCATACACTCCCTCCCCGGCGATAAAACCCCGGGGCCGGACGGTATCCAGGGGGAATGGTATAGGACATATGCTGATGCCCTGGTGCCCAGACTCCACGGTGTGTATGCGGAGTCATTAGAGCGGGTGCAGCTACCCCCCAATATGTATAAGGCCCACATAGTGCTCATTCCCAAGCCAGGCAAGGATCACTCTAAGTGTTCCTCCTACAGACCCATCTCCTTGCTAAACTATGATTTGAAGATTCTAACAAAGGTCTTAGCTACTAGACTGATGAAAATTTTCCAGGATTTGCTTAGCATGGACCAAACTGGCTTCATGCCGGGGAAATCCACGGACATTAATATCCGCAGAGTCCTCACCCATTTACAGCTGAACCCAACTGACTCTACCTCCAGAATTCTGGTGGCTCTCGACAAAGAAAAAGCTTTTGACTTGGTAGCCTGGCCCTATATGCATGTAGTATTAGAGACTATGGGGTTTGGACCTGAATTTCTGAAATGGGTACAGATCCTATACTCCTGCCCATCGGCCAGAGCCAAGCTGGGAGGTGAACTATCAGTCATTTTCGGTCGGCAGGGGCACAAGACAGGGGTGCCCGCTGTCGCCGGCCCTGTCCGCCGTTGTGGTGGAGCCGGTGGCAGCGGCCATAAGGAGGAGCTCAGCTATAGAGGGCATCCGGGTGGGCACCTTGGTTGAAAAAATCTTGCTGTACGCAGATGATCTGATACTATTCCTGAAAGACCCGGGGCCATCCCTCAAGGAGGCACTGAAGATTTTGTCCGAATTTGCAGTTTACTCAGGATTACAAATCAATTGGAGTAAATCGCAAATTCTACCTATTGACAGTGAAGCACGGGCGGTGGCTGACCCCACTCTACCCCTACAATGGGCATCCAAGATTAGAAATCTAGGCATAGACATATCCTCAAACACTTCAGACTATTGCGTCCTCACTTTAGTACCATTACTCGACAATATGAAAACCAAACTGCAAGCATGGGCAAACCTTCCCTTGTCCCTCATAGGACGCATTAATCTCTTTAAAATGAAGTTGCTACCTGGCTTTCTCTACGTGCTCCGACACGCGCCGGAATGGATCCCCAAAAAATTATTTAAATCTATCAACTCCAATCTGATAGCCTTCATTTGGGGCTCACAGCAACCAAGGTTTAAACTAACAGTCCTGCAACGTCCATGGTTACAGGGAGGACTGGCCTGTCCGGACCTCCATTAATATTTCCTGGCAGTCTTGCTCACTCACGCCCACAACTGGATTATACAGGATAGGACCAATGCAGTGGTGGCACTGGAGGCCGCCTATGTGGGCTCTTTTGAGGCCCTTAAAAATCTATTATACAGGAACACTATGGCTTCCCAAGCCCCAACTACAGCCATGAGAGCTGTGCTGAGGGCCTGGTCGACGGCTCAGGCTCTTAGACCTAGTCCTCCTGACCACTACTCACCGCACACTCCTCTATGGTATAATCCAACACTATCAGAGTTTGCCACCATACCTGACCCACAAATCTGGGCAATGAAGGGCATCAAGTACCTAGAGCAGTTGTGCTCAGCAGGGGAGTTGAGGTCCTTCGACACCCTAAAATCACAATTTGACCTCCAAAACACATACTTCTTTAGATTCCTGCAGCTGAGACATGCCTTTCAAGTGCAGTTCAGACACCAGCCAGTAGCCTTCTATACCCCGTCCCTAGAAGACACAATTAGAGATGATACCCTCGCCAAACCCCTCTCTAACATTTATAAGACCATGGCCCCCCCAGTTCACAATGGTTTAGAGTCCCTCAGAGCTAGATGAGTGCTGGACGCCCCTGATCTAGATGATGAGGACTGGGGAGAAATTTGGGAAGGCCCCTTCCTCCAGATGGTATCTGCGAAAGACAGATTGATTCAGTTTAAAATCCTGCACAGGATTGAACACCTGCACGTCTGCACAGAATATATCCCTCCGTCCTGGCTGGGTGTTGGAGGTGCGCAGCGGACTCGGCAGACTTTCTCCACGTTTTTTGGCTATGCCCCAATATACAATCCTTCTGGGCGTGGGTGACCTTGGTCATACAGTCTGTGACCACTATTCATGTTCCCCAAACGGTGGAGGTCTGTCTGCTGGGTCTGGTGGGCGCTCTGGCACACAACCGGGCTTCTAGAATGCTTATAGGGTTGCTCCTGTTCTATGCCAGGAAAGTCATTCTCCTTCACTGGAAATCCCCATCTGCTCCAACCCTGACACTTTGGAAAAAATTAGTTAATGTCAACCTGCCTCTATATAAGGCTACTTACTTAGCGAGAGGATGCCCCAAAAAATTTCACAAGGTTTGGGACATTTGGGTTGAGGACCTGTCTACTAATTCTGATCCCGAATCTTCCAACTAGTCCAATGCGAAGCAGGGGTCGTGACATGTGGGAGAGCATAGTAAACCAATGCCCACTCCATTGATTAAGTAAAGGAGTCTCCCTCCTAAACAATCACCAGATGAGATCTATGGATGGCTGTTACCTATACATTATGACAATTCAAGTGCCTACAGGAGCAAGAGTGTTGTTAGTATTGAGGTTGTTGTCAGACTTTATGTGATGTGTAAACTCGAGCTTGGGTATGCCCGATAGGCTGTTTTGTAACTAAAAGAGAAAAACAATAAAAGGAATTAAAAAAAAAAAAAAAGATGGGGCCCTGCGACAGTAGATCTTCGCGAAGCGGAAGTCGCCAGGGAACGTCAGTTACCATCCGCACCACATCGGCGTACCAAGGGCACCGAGGCCAATCCGGAGCCACCAGGATTGTCAGGATTCCCTCCACTTCTATCCTGCGCAGCAACCGCGGTAGAAGCTTGAGAGGAGGAAAGGCGTACAGAAGCCTATACCGGGACCACGGGGCCACCAGAGCATCCGAGGTTGCCGCCAACGGGTCCCTTGACCTGCTCACGAAGGTCTTCACCTTGTGATTGAATCTGGATGGCAGGAGATCCACATCTGGCGTGCCCCACCTTTCGCAAATCTGGCGAAAGACCTCTGGATGCAGGGACCACTCTCCCTTGTCCAGCTTTTGGCAACTTAGGAAGTTCGCCTTCCAATTTTCTACGCCCGGAATGTAGATGGCGGAGATTGCCGGCACGTGAAGCTCTGCCCACTTTAGGATGTGGGCTGGCTCTGCCGCTGCTGCCGAGCTTCTTGTTCCGCCTTGATGGTTCACGTACGCCACGGCCGTGGCGTTGTCCGACTGAACCCGAACCGGGAGGCCGCGCAGCCTCACCGACCAGCGGAGGAGACAAAGCTTGATCGCCCTCAGCTCCAACACATTGATCGGAAGTCGAGACTCCTGCATCGACCAACGGCCCTGAGCCGACAGGTTCCCCAGGACTCCTCCCCAGCCCGAGAGACTGGCATCCGTCATGACTATCGACCAATTTAGAGGAAGAAACCACTTCCCCAGGGTCAATGCCGGGGCCTGAAGCCACCAAGCCAACAACCCCCTGGTCAGATGATCCAGCCGGATCAGACAGTCCAGAGACGAGGGAAACCTGTCCCACTGCAGTAGTATCGCTCGCTGCAGGAGCCGGGTGTGACTCTGGGCGTACGGTATCGACTCGAAGGACGAGACCATGTGTCCCAACACCCACATGCAAAAACGTAAGGAGGACCACCGTCACGACAGGAGGGACCGCACTGCTACTTGCAGTGCCAGCAACTTGCCCGGAGGTAGAAATACCTTTGCCTGCACCGTGTCCAATGTCAGACCCAGATATTCAAGGCGACAGGACGGGGTCAATGTCGACCTCTGTAGGTTGATCAGCCAACCGAAGTCCCTCAGTGTGGTCAGGATGACAGTAACATTGTCCTCCAGAGCCTGAGCCGACTCCGCGCGCAGGAGGAGATCGTCCAGGTAGGCTACCACGGCAATGCCCCTCTGCCGCAACAGAGCGAGCACCGGGGCCAGTAACTTGGTCAACACCCGCGGAGCCGAGGCCAGGCCAAAGGGGAGAGCCACAAATTGGTAATGAAGGTCCCCCACAGCAATAGAAGCTGCAGAATCTCTCCGCCGGAGGGACTGCCACAAACACCCCCTGTTCGGACATCGACCACACAGCCCCTAGCAGAGCTAGCCGACGCTCCGGAGGGAGCCTTAAATTGGACGGGAAGAACCTGTCCGGGGGCCGGGTGCTGAACTCTATCTTGTACCCTGAGGACACCACCTCCCGCACCCACCGGTCGGAGATGCGGGCAGTCCAACGGTCCGCGAACCCCAGAAGTCGGCCCCCCACCCGAGAATCGGGCGGGGGCAACCCATCATGCGGAGGAGGACTTATCCTCCGTCTTTTCGGGCTTGCGTTGCCAGGGACCCTTACCAGAGCCTGAGGCAGACTTGCCGGGCCGGGAGTTCCTGCCCGCCTGACCGGGCACATGAAAAAAACCTTTCTGCCCAGAGGGCTGAGGTCCCTGTGTGTGGCGCTGGTCACGCCGCTTGGGTTCGGGAAGAAACGTACTCTTCCCCCCCAGTGAAATCCTTAATGATTTCATCCAATTGGGGCCCAAAAAGCCGACCACCTTGAAAGGGAAGATCCGTGAGACCTTTCTTGGACGCGTGGTCACAAAGCCCTTGCACCAGGTGGTCTGCTCGCTGCACGGATTCAGGCGAATCTACGCCACCCCGGGCCACACTCCGTGAGCGACTGAGATACCATGACAGACGCCAAGACCGGTCGCATGGCTACCCCCGCCCCCAAAAAGAGTGCCTTAGACTGCTTCCGTCCGCCTATCGGCCAGATCCCTAAGAGAGGGAGACCCCTCCAGGGGAATAGTTGTCGCCTTGTTCAAGTGGGCCACTGGCGGATCCACCGCGGGGGGAGACCCATTTCTGTAACAGGCTGTCCTCAAATGGATAGCACACAGAAAAACTTTTTGGCAGGGTAAAGGAATTCAGCGGACGTTTCCATTCCTTATACACATACTGGTCAAAATTTTGGAGGTAGGGAAAAACCTCAGGAGCACAAGAGGGCTTCTTGGACCAAAAGTATAGGCTGATGCCTGTGCCTCTCTCCAGCCTGATCCAGGCGCAGTGAATTACGAACGGCCGTGACCAGGGCGCCCACCAGCGCCTTTTCGCGTGCCACTGAGGCCCCCTAGTCCTCTTCCACATCCGAAGGTTCCAGCTCTCTGTCCTGAGAGCTCCACGGGGGTCCTTGTGACCCCAGAGCCCCCTTCCAGTTCCGAGTCCTCCTCAGAGGATTGTGGGGGAGGGGACGCTTTTTAGGGCCCCCCTAAACCGGTCCGATTCCCCCTGGGCGAAAAACTCCTCTAAAATGGAGGTCAATTGATCTAGCGGAACCAGAGGTCCCAGCGCGGCCTGTGCTTCTGTGGACCCCTCCAGAGAAGAAACTGTCGGTTTAGCCGCCATTGTGCCACCGCCAGGACACTTGTGAGGCCTACCAGCCATCACCCCCTCAGTGCCACCCCCTGCAAAGCCTCAGGACTGCCCAGTAGGACTCAGCACCGCCGCCCCTGCACCCCAGGGAGAAAGCCAGCAATACTTGCAGAACCCTGTGTCACTGTGTGCCCTAGAAGGCTGCCACTGTCTGCCAATGCCACCAGATGTGCCGCTGCCCAAGCTGCTGATGCTGATAGTCTTGCTGCCGCTGCGTTCCCAGAAGGAATGGTGCCAAGAAGTACATGGAAAACTCCAATACAGGGAGACCAACCAAAAATGGGCACCGACAAACACTAGAGGTCAAACACCTCCGTGGAGCGATACGAGCGTGTGTAGCATGCGAGCGGCGGCGGGACTGGCAGTGGAGTGGGCAGGCCGCGGGCAGGCGGGGGGAGAGAGAACATGACAGGGACCAGTGGGCCTGTACCCCCCCTACTGAAACGGTACCGCTAGTCGCCCCCCTCTGCCCCAGGGGGGTGTCATGCACCCATCCAGACGGGCGTAGCGGGTAGCCACCCGGTGCAGACCTTCCTCCCCCCAGGCGGGGAAGGATGCTGCTGGCCAAGCGACCCCTGGAACCGCCCATAGCCTGGACACTGGGCACAGAAGGTGGGACCTTTAACCCACCGGCCGCCCGCACGGAACGGGCATAATGCGGTGGACCCTGCCAGTGCTAAGGGTGGCTCGCATCCGTCGGCTGTGCTGGGGAAATGGCAGGACCTATGAACATCCGCGTGGTCCCCACCCAGCTACTTGATTGCAGTCTTCATCAGAAGGCTTGTGCAAAAAGAATAAAAGAAAAATGGAAAAAACTTTAGGGGAACCGCAGTTCCCAGCAGGGAACCAGGTCTAACTCCTTGCACTAGGCAGAAGAAAACTGATATGCTATGCAGGGGTATGCTGAGGGGTTATGTGCTGAGTAAGGACGGCCCCCTTGGGAGGGGCCAGCTTTGTTTTCTGAACTTTCGTTCAAAAGTAGTAGTAGTAGTAAAAGGTACATAACCCACGTGTCATGAATAGGGGCTGCGTCTGTCAATGAACGTAAGAGAAATCACATTAGAAAAGCAGGGATACAAATAAAGCCAGTAACAACCATGACAAACCTTTTTGGCTATCAGAACTCCTCGCCCCAAACCCCTAAAAAGTTAAATGGCAGGTTTATCATGAGCAAAAACAGATAAAATGAATACAAAATCCAAAAAGGCAGCACACAAACAAAATCGACATACACAAACACTTATGTTTTGAATTAGCAAGGAAGCTTCCTTTTCATCGAAACCATTACATAGCAGTTCTAAGTCGAACATGTGAGATTTAGACGGCATCATCAAACCACAGCCTTAGTGGGGTGTGGGTCGGGAATTATCCACACCCTTCAAAAAATAAAAATAAAACAAAGATTCTGGCCTCTTCAAAGGCCAAACCACCACCCCAACTGCGGACCTTTAAATAACCTAGCTAGGATTGCTAGCACACCTTCACCCACCCAGTAAAGGACACACCCACCAGTGTAATTGATTCTGTCTCTTCATGCATGCCTCAGGACCTGTTCACATCTAGGCATTTTTGAGTGGTTTTCTGCTCTAAGCCTCAGCTCTAAAAACGCCTAACAAGACAAATCCCATTCATTTCAATGGCCCCTGTTCACATCTGAGCGTTCTGTCATCTTAGGCAAAACGCCTATCACTCAAAGTACATGAGCTTCTTTTTTTGGCAAATTACAGGCGTTTTTGCTTGATACACTTCTATAGAAACACTGGAAAGTGATACATGAGCATTTTACAAGAGTTTAGTTCCTCCGAATCTGCTCAAACAGCAGCTCTCCACCCAGTGCTCCACCCCTTGCCACACCTCTTTCCTACACAAGCTCAGAAAGATGGAGGACAACTCTCTTCTGCTAGAAGCAGAAACCTTTATTGCACTAGTGCGTACACACCCATGTGTGTATGACTCCAAGAATGAGCATTACAGAAAAAAGAGATACAGAGCCTGGGCAGAGATTGCATCCAAAGTTCTTCCAGGTTGGTCGACTTTGACAAATACACAGAAACAGGACAAAGGTATCTTCTCTTCCTCTCCTCTTCCTCCAGCATCAAAAGAGCAACTGCTGTAAACACAAGAAATCCATATTTAGCAGCCATGCTTTACAAAAGCAGGAGAGCACACTGGCACAACCGAACAAAGCACACCAAACACCACCACAAAATCATGAAGAGGAGGTTCACTATGCAAATCCAATGTAAAAAAAATACACTGCTTTTCATTGATCACTTGTCAACTCAAAACGCCTGCCCAAAAACGCCTGAAAAGCACCTGAAAAATTGCCCGAAAAAGGCCTGAAAAAGCGCCCGCAAAAACACCTGCAAAAAAGAAACGCCTAGATGTGAACGGAGCCTTAAGTGCTCACACCTGTTCATCAGGAACGCACACTCTTTACAAATGAAAAATGCATCAGCATATATACAGTATCTCACAAAAGTGAGTACACCCCTCACATTTTTGTAAATATTTTATTATATCTTTTCATGTGACAACACTGAAAAAATGATACTTTGCTACAATGTAAAGTAGTGAGAGCACAGCTTGTATACCAGTGTAAATTTTCCATCTCCTCAAAATAACTCAACACACAGCTATTAATGTCTAAACTGCTGGCAACAAAAGTGAGTACACTTCTAAGTGAAAATGTCCAAATTGAGCCCAATTAGCCATTTTCCCTCCCCGGTGTCATGTGACTCATTAGTGTTACAAGGTCTCAGGTGTGAATGGGGAGCAGGTGTGTTAAATTTGGTGTTATCGTTCTCTCACTCTCTCATTCTGGTCACTGAAGTTCAACATGGCATTTCATGGCAAAGAACTCTCTGAGGATGTGGAAAAAAAGAATTGTTGCTCTACTACATAAAGATGGCCTAGGCTAGAAGAAGATTGCCAAGACCCTAAAACTGAGCTGCAGCATGGTGGCCAAGACCATACAGCGATCTAACAGGACAGGTTTCATTCAGAACAGGCCTCACCATGGTCGACCAAAGAAGTTGAGGGCATGTGCTCAGCATCATATCCAGAGGCTGTCTTTTGGAAATAGACGTATGAGTGCTGCCTGCATTACTGCAGAGGTTGAAGGGGTGGGGGTCAGCCTGTCAGTGCTCAAACCATATGCCACACACTGCATTAAATTGATCTGCATGGCTGTCGTCCCAGAAGGAAGCCTCTTCCAAAGATGAGGCACAAGAAAGCCTGCAGCTTGCTGAAGACAAGCAGACTAAGGACATGGATTACTGGAACCATGTCCTGTGGTCTGATGAGACCAAAATAAACGTATTTGGTTCAGATGGTGTCAAGCGTGTGTGGCTCCAGGTGAGGAGTACAAAGACAAGTGTGTCTTGCCTGCAGTCAAGCATGGTGGTGGGAGTGTCATGGTCTGGAGCTGCATGAGTGCTGCCGGCACTGGGGAGCTACAGTTCATTGAGGGAACCATGAATGCCAATATGTACTGTGACATACTGAAGCAGAGCATGATCCCCTCCCTTCGGAGACTGGGCCGCAGGGCAGTATTCCAACATGATAACGACCCCAAACACCTCCAAGATGACCACTGCCTTGCTAAAGAAGCTGAGGGTAAAGGTGATAGACTGGCTGAGCGCAAGGTCTCTAACATCCACCAGCTCCGTGATGTCATCATGGAGGAGTGGAAGAGGACTCCATTGGAACCCCTGTAAAGCTCTGGTGAACTCCACGCCCAAGAGGGTTAAGGCAGTGCTGGAAAATAATGACGGCCAAACAAAATATTGATACTATGGGCCCAATTTGGACATTTTCACTTAGAGGCGTACTCACTTTTGTTGCCAGCGGTTTAGACATTAATGGCTTTGTGTTGAGTTATTTTGAGGGGACAGCAAATTTACACCATTATACAAGCTGTACACTCACTACTTTACATTGTAGCAATGTGTCATTTCTTCAGTGTTGTCACATGAAAAGATATAATAAAATATTTACAAAAATGTGACGGGTGTACTCACTTTTGTGAGATACTGTATCTGTGCAGGGAAAACCTACAAATAACAAATGTCCAAGGCTCTGGCCATGATCAGTGATTTCAAAAATCTAAAAACTAAACTTGTACGTTGTTGGGCATGTGGAGGTTCCAAAACAGGAGATAACTTTGTGAGGGCTGCTTCACACAAATTGTGGACAAAGCGCATTTGTCCTTCATCATCAGCATACAATATTAAAATATGTGTGTAGGATCACACCAGACTTATACATCCATATCTGGTCCAAAACACACAGTTCTATATTTGGTGCAAACCCACACTCACTTTAATTATAATGTAATTTCTTGGGTTTCCATTATGTGAAACCCATCAAAAATGTAATCACTGATGAAAAATAAAATTTAAAACCACAACAGAGGAATAACACACAAACCTCTAGCCAGGTAGCGGCATATTTGGGATTTGAACCATCGACCCCAGTGCTGCTAAGTAGAAGTGCTAACCAGTTAGCCACTGTACTGCCACATGGATGTAGGCTGCATCCCTGTGGTGTCAAACAGTCCTAAGTCCCAGGGATGCAATAAGTTAATCAATGCAGATGTACTTTGGAAGGCCAGAGAACCATTGAACAGCCTGTTTCTGGCATATGCCATCTGTTTTGAAGGCTGGTTATGGCTCATTACTGTCAGCATGCTGCTATAGAACATTTCTCATTTTGGGGCATTTTGCTTGGTAAGAGACTGCAATTACTGCTGGTGGGGAAATGTTAAGGCTGATTATTGTCCTTGCCCATGGAAAATATATGACACGATTTGCAAAGGTGGTGGACCCCTCCTACACATAAATACTACATTTAGACATAATTTATGTGAGGACATGAGTCAGGGGTTATGTTTAACAATAAAGGGAGAATAGACAACTTCTCTACATGAAGTGGCATGTTTGGGATTCAAACCATTGACCCCAGTGCTGCTAGGCAGAAGTGCTAACCCGTTATCCACTGTGCTGCCACATGGATGGAGGCTGCATCTATGTGGTGTCAAAAAGTCCTAAGTCCCAGGAGTGAGCATGCACACATGTGCTGGTACATAGGTGTAAAGAGAGGGGGAATTTATCTCTTCTCAGACTTTCAATGATATTTCAGTTTATATATCACATATACATATATGTATATACATATATTTTTTAAGCAGTTTTAAAGCAGATTATCTTTAAACAATATTCCACATATTTAAGTACCATTTACAGTATCTCACAAAAGTGAGTACACCCCTCACATTTTTGTAAATATTTTATTATATCTTTTCATATGACAACATTGAAAAAAATACACTTTGCTACAATGTAAAGTAGTGAGTGTACAGCTTGTATAACAGTGTAAATTTGCTGTCCCCTCAAAATAACTAAAAAAACAGCCATTAATGTCTAACCCGCTGGCAACAAAAGTGAGTACACCACTAAGTGAAACTGTTCAAATTGGGCCCAATTAACCATTTTCCCTCCTGGGTGTTATGTGACCCGTTAGTGTTAGGTCTCAGATGTGAATGGGGAGCAGGTGTGTTAAATTTGGTGTTATCACTCTCACTCTCTCATACTGGTCACTGGAAGTTCAACATGGCACCTCATGGCAAAGAACTGTCTGAGGATCTGAAAAAAAGAATTGTTGCTCTACATAAAGATGGCCTGGATTATAAGAAGGCCAGGACCCTAAAACTGAGCTGCAGCATAGTAGCCAAGACCATGCAACAGTTTAACAGGACAGGTTCCACTCAGAACAGGCCTTGCCATGGTCGACCAAAGAGGTTGAGTGCACATGTTCAGCGTTATATCCAGAGGTTGTTTTTGGGAAATAGACATATGAGTGCTGCCAGCATTGCTACAGAGGTTTAAGGAGTGGGGTTCAGTCTGTCAGTGCTCAGACCATACGCCACACACTGCATCAAATTGGTCTACATGGCTGCCATCTCAGAAGGAAGCCTCTTCTAAAGATAATGCACATAAAAGCCCGCAAACAATTTGCTGTAGGGAAACAGACATTCGGTTCAGATGGTGTCAAGCGTGTGTGGTGGGAACCAGGTGAGGAGTACAAAGACAAGTGTGTCTTGCTTACAGTCAAGCATGGTGGTGGGAGTGTCATGGTCTGGGGTTGTATGAGTGCTGCTGGCACTGGGGAGCTACAGTTCATTGAGGGAACCATGAATGTCAACATGTACTGTGACATACTGAAGCAGAGCATGATCCCCTCCCTTCAGAGACTGGGCCGCAGGGAAGTATTCCAACATGATAACGACCCAAACACACTTCCAAGATGACCGCTGCCTTGCTAAAGAAGCTGAGGGTAAAGGTGATGGACCGGCCAAGCATGTCTCCAAGCCTAAACCCTATTGAGCATCTGTGGGGCATCCTCAAATGGAAGGTGGAGGAGTGCGAGGTCCCTAACATCCACCAGCTCTGTGATGTTGTCATGGAGGAGTGAAAGAGGACTCCAGTGGCAACCTGTGAAGCTCTGGTGAACTTCATGTCCAAGAGTGTTAAGGCAGTGCTGGAAAAAAATGGTGGCCACACAAAACATTGACACTTTGGGCCCAATTGGACATTTTCACTTAGGGGTGTACTCACTTTTGTTGCCAGTGGTTTAGACATTAATGGCTGTGTGTTGAGTTATTTTGACGGGACAGCAAATTTACACTGTTATACAAGCTGTACATTCACTACTTTACATTGTAGCAAAGTGTAATTTCTTCAGTGTTGTCACATGAAAAGTTATAATAAAATATTTACAAAAATGTAAGGGGTGTACTCACTTTTGTGAGATACTGTAGGCTATCATATCATGCTGGAAGCATTATTTCCATGTGCAATTCCCATGTTTCTAGCACAACTAATGTTTAAAAGGTCTCTGTTGTCTGGGAGCTATAGTGAATTCAATTTTGGGAGTATTTTTTATCGGGCGCCAAATTCATTTTAACGCGAAAAGCCCAGTTTTGGCTATTTAGAGAGTATTTATTTGCACATTCCCAAATTAAAGCTATAGTAAATAAACCCCAGTGCCTTTTGTTCTTCTCCCTTTACTGAGATATTGATTTTATATTGCACCATTCTCCTCTGGCCAGCAGGGGGAGAACTAATGCCAGCAAGCCCATAGACGTCTATGCAGAGAGCTGAGAAACCTTGGAGTTGTAGTTTGGGACAGCAGCCATATAACTGGATGAACAGACTCATTACACTACAGATTCCAATAGGCACTGTGCAGTAGGGTGGAGAGAAGATTTTTATTAAACTGCCCAGAAAAGTTCTTCCTCTTGGAATCAAGGGAGTTAGAGAGAGAGAGAGAGAGAGAGAGAGCGCAGCTTTGTTTGGATATTGACCTGCCAGCAGGAGACCATACCAGCCGAGATCTGAGCCTGAGACTTTGTGTGAGAACACCCGAGGACAGCACAGCACCGCTCACATCACAAAACCTGCACTGCTGCTGCAAGGAGACTGGAGTATCCACTCACTCTCTGCTTCCCACCGCTGATCACTGGAGTCTTTGAGGGGGGCTCCCCTCCTACAGCGAAAAGTCCCTGCAACATCCCGCCATAATTGATCTCTGGCAGCATAGATCCAGGATTTGGTAGATTAAACTGAGAGGAGCATCGCCTTTGTGTTTATATATTATTGAACTCCAAGTATGAATTTTATTGCATAGTTACATGTCAGGAACCACGAATTAGACAGAGACAGAAAATGCAGTAAAAATCCCACCTTTTAATATAACTCTAAAAATGGTACAAATAGTAACGTAGTCAAAACATAGTTTGGGGATGGTAGTTAAAGCAGGTAGTCAGAACAAGCCAGTAAATCAGGAAGCCAGAGATCAGTGTAGTCGGAGGCAGCAAACAGGATCAGAAAACAGGACGTCAGCCAGGCAAGTCTTCAACAGGCATGGTCGGTACTAGATTATTTTGCACC
Organism: Glandirana rugosa; assembly: GCA_018402905.1. Lineage (NCBI taxonomy): Eukaryota > Metazoa > Chordata > Amphibia > Anura > Ranidae > Glandirana > Glandirana rugosa. Next base: position 342,150 of record BLSH010316824.1, read on the forward strand.
CTAGGCGAGACCAGTTACCTGCCCCCCCTTGGAAAAAAAGAGCTCCTAACAATCCCACAATCCAGTATCCAAAATCTGCTCATATACTATCCACATGAGAGAGAGAGAATTGGGGATGAGAGAGAGAGTGTATTGGGTATGAGAGAGAGTGGGGATTGGGGATGAGAGAGCGTGAGGGGATTGGGGATAAGAGAGAGAGGGGATTGGAGATGAGAGAGAGAGAGGGGATTGGGGATAAGAGAGAGGGGATTGGGG
>BLSH010316824.1:348489-365955 GCA_018402905.1 Glandirana rugosa
ACGTGTTTTACCGACGTTCAAAAACACACAGGTCGTACACTATAGTTATGTTGAGGAGAGAGTGGGGGGGGAGAGAATGGTGGAAGAAAGAGATCACATGCTGGACACACAAAAACTTGCAGCCATTTTGTGCAAGGTCAGCCATGACGGTTTTAGCTTAAGACCTCACTCTCCCCCCCCCCTTCCTTCAGGATAGGAATTCCTGGATCAACTTGCAAGGACCCAAAAGGTTTGGATTTGTTTGCCAGGCCTGATCATAAACAAATAAACCAGATCCATTAAGAGATAGCACAGGATGCCTTGAGATAATGAGTGTGAGTAAAAAAGAGGCACTCACAAAGCTGTGACCTTTTCAGAGACCCCTAATCAATTTAAAGCTTAGGAATGCACCCATGTTTCATAACTTCAGACAGGAACGTGACATCTTAATAAAAAGTACATAGTTGAATGCGGAATTGGACACTGAACAAAATGAATTCAAACGTCCATGGACCTGATCATACGGGGAACCACTGATCATTTCTTCTCCTCCCAGAGTGATGGAATAGTGACAACCTGTAGTGTTTGGACTCATTTTAGTGCAACTTTAATGCTGAGATAGAATCCCTTAGTGTTGGGGCTGCACCGTGATCATATCCCGAGATATGATTTTGATACAGAAAATTGCATATCAGGGAGGGTTGTTATTCCACGGTCCGTCCACGACAGCCCATGGGCCCTCCATACCTATGTGAGTGGTCAGGGGCATATGGCCCCACCCCTTTGCTTCCAGGGAAAAAGGGAATAGCCCGGACAGTTCTCAGGTCTCACTTTACCATCAAAGAACAAATATCTGAGAACCGGTTGGACTCATCGACAAATCTCTGGTCAATCACAGACATTCACTGCAAGTATATTTCTACCTTCCCTTCTGCCTTATGTCTTTGCTTCTTTATATTATGTCTCTAATTGCTTTGTAACACCATTTTTCTGTAAATATTTTATCTGTACCAATTTTGACCTTTTCATTATTAAACCATATTCTGAAAAGTCCCTAAAGCTCTTAATGCAAGCTGTAACAAACCTGTTCCTTTGAAGAGTGCTACTGTTTAGGATAAATCATCTGAATATTCCTGTCTCTGGTGACAGCGTGTGTTACAGGCAATTATTCTAAAATCATAAGTGGTATTAAGTGGCATAAGTATCCTAAGATCCGGGTCTTCTGGCCAGCATCCAGAGGTGGTGGCAGTGAAAGGATTAATTGCTTGAATTAGCCCAGTAACAATTGCTCTCAGGCTGCTGGCACCTAGATGGCGGTCCCACAAGCTGGAAAATCTTTGTGCTTGGAAGCAGCTGAGAGTGGCATTGTTGCGTTAGTGACAATCGCTGTGTGAGATCGGGCGGTCCTCTGTCACGAGTTAGTGAGGAGGGCAGGGATCTGATACCCGCGTTCCTCACAGGGGCCCCTAGCCCTGTTTGCTCTCCCAGTCCGTGGGTAAGTGTGTTATGTGTATCTGATGGCCAGTACCTCCTGGGACGTTTACGCTGGCCAGCAAGCAGGGCCCTTCTCCTTCTGGCTGGAGAGGATGGGGGGGTCTGCTCTGTCATAGACCGCGGCCCCTCCTGGGTGGCAGTCCCTGGCTGCATGCGCTTCCCACTTATCCTCGGGGGGCCCTGATCCACCTGTCCTTCGGCCGCTGACGGAGCTGGGAGTGAAGAGGAGAGCAGGTAACAGTCCATGGCTGCATGCACCTCCTGCCGATCCTCCTGGGGCCCCAATCTGCCTGTCCTTCCCCTGCTGACGGAGCTGGGAGTGGAGAGGGGGTTAGAGGAATCCAGCCTCTGGGTGGAGTCGCCAAGTTGGGGTTGCTGCGCCTTCTGCTCCTCGCCTCTCTGGTGGTCAGGGAGCTCTTCTCCCCCACGGGCACTCGCTTCTCTCTGCTCCCGCCATGGCTCAGCCACTGGTCCAGCCTCCAGGACTCTCCATGACAAGGCCTGCACCGCAATGGCATGCACAGACACACAAAAGTAATAATAGAGAAACCTTGTAAGCTGCTATCCTATGCTCCTATACAGCTGCCAGCACTCCTCACATCCCCATATGTGGACAACATCCAAAATAAATCAATACCAGAGTGCAGCGCTTCAACTGATGTCTAAACCTGTGTAGTTACTATCACTTATGCATACATCCACCACCTCTGATTCGTGCTACAAAACACCTCCACCAGATGTGCCCTCACCTTATGTGCGTAAATTACACGCCTATTGTAAGCAACCGCTCAGGTGTAGCTGGGATAATGGCTCTTCATCTCCGCAATCTCCTTCAATAGAATCGCAGCAGTATCCTCTGCTCAGCTGTTAGCCCCTTCTCACTCCATAGGTAACATGCAGGGAAGCAATAATGCCGAACATAGTGCTTACCAGTTTAAACACTCTATTTTCTCAAATAATAGCCAATAAACCACTCAAATGCAGTCAGATAAGAATGTGCCTTTAAATAATACACAGCGCTTCAGTGATTTCACCTATCAGTAGGATCTACAGCTCCCTCAGATCGGTAGATATCTCTTGTCCACTGCTAGCATATATGATCCGTAACGGCCATCGGCCATACCGGCTTCTCCATCTGTAATATTGTTTACTGGCACCAATTTGCACATATGATCATATTTGCATTTATGAATTATTTTTGTCAATGAATTTGCTTAACATTTGTATGTATTTACGCCCATCTGGTGGAGGTGTTTTGTAGCATGAGTCAGAGGTGTTGGATTGAGGATTTAATTACATTTTTTCTGCACAAGGCCACTTTATTGGATTACTTTTTTACTTTATATATTTTATATTGGCACGCTGTGTGACTGTGAGATATATACATTATATGGAAGAATCATTGTTATTTTCAGTGGCACAAAAAGGGCTTTCTATGCACATGAGCACTTCTCTATAATATTGTTTACTGGCACCAATTTGCACATATGATCATATTTGCATTTATCAATTATGTTTGTTAATGTATTTGCTTAACATTTGTATGCATAATTAATAGTAACTACACATATTAAGACATCAGTTGAAGTGCTGCACTCAGGTATTAATGCACAGACACACAGCCAGCACTATTCCAACGGAGCCGGGCTCGGGAAACTGCGTGAGTGATCCATCCATCAGGGCCGTCCTGCATCCTCCCTAGGCTAGGCTAAGGTGGTGAAACTGTTGCACACCAAAGGTTTTAATAAGGAGACATGGAATACATTTGAAATATGCACGCTAGAAGGAAGGTCTAATGCATAAGCCACTGGGTTGATCCTACGGAGAATACGGAAAGGCCCAATAAACTGTGGAGCCAGGTTTAGTGAGGGAACACGGAGTTGGAGGTTACGAGATGACAGCCAGACCCTCTCCCCAACCTGCAAGGACTCTTGGACAAATACCCAAGTTGAATGAAGATGTTCCTCTAACGCAGGAATTCTTTGAGGAACAAAAGAGTCAGGCAGCATGGATGGTTGGAAACCAAAATTCGCCATAAGCTGAGACAATAGGGAAGCGGCATTGACGGCACTATTGTGAGCAAACTCCGCCCAAGGTAAGAGTTCTGACCAGTTGTTATGGTGGTCAGAAATGTAACAACTTAGAAACTGCTCCAAGGTTTGGTTGGCTCTTTCTGCAGCCCCATTGGACTTCGGGTGATACGCAGAGGAGAAGGAACGTTGAATTCCTAACTGTGCACAAAAGGCTCGCCAAAACCTGAAAACAAATTGGCTAACCCTGTCTGAGATTTGGGTAGCCCATGTAACCGAAAGATCTCTCATGCAAAAATGGATGCCATTTCTTTGGAGGTGGACAACTTCTCCAGGGGAATACAATGAGACATTTTCGTGAACTGATCAACCATCATGAGAATAACTGTGTTGCCCTGGGAGTTGAGTAACTTCACAATAAAATCCATAGACAGGTGTGTCCAAGGCCTCTCTCCATTGGGTATGGGTTGTAGGAGGCTGTGACGGGAGTCACTTTGGGCAGGGGGCTTGTGGAACAAAGATTACCTCAGAGAGGTTTGGAGGCTCCTTGTCCAGCTCCCCCGGGCCCTCTTATGTGTAAGTCACCCTGTATCTATTAGGGGCACAGAGTGACCGAGAACCCTGGTCCGACTCAACACACAACAACACCAGACTCAGCATTTCCTTTTAACACTTTCGGCCTGGATTCTGTGTATGTAGTTTGTGCTGAAGGAGTGGGGGGGGGGCTCTTTCACTGGGAACATTGATAGAGATAATCCTCATTGACAAGACAATCCTCACGAGATTGTATGCCCCTCTCCGGTCGAGCTTCGTGAAAACCGTTGCTTCCATGAGGCGGCCCAAAAACTCCAGAATCGGATAAACATTCTTAGGCAAGGGTGGGAATGCAAAGCTCGGAGCCAAATATACAAGAGGCTTCTGCAAGCATTTCTTAAAAGAAGGTCTCTCTCATAATCTGGAGTCAATGAGAATGGCAAACGTGATCAACTTCTCCAGATCCGTAGGTATGTCTCGGGCTGCTATCTCATCTTTGATGTTATCCGAGTGACCATGAAAAAAAAGCAGCCACGAGGGCCTCATTGTTCCAAGTGACCTCTGCTGCCAGAGTACGGAATTCAATGGTGTAATTGGCAACAGTTCTCGTACTCTTTTTGATGAGCATGAGGCTCTTGGCAGCAGAAGTGTGCGGGAATGTCAAATGCCCTTTTAAAGGAAGCCATAAACTCAGGGTAACTCAGGACAATGGGTTTTTGCATCTCCCATATACGGTTTGCTCAGGCCAATGCTCTATCAGAAAGCAAAGAAATAATGAAGTCTACTTTGCTTCTGTCTGTGGGGAATGACTGGGGCAGCATCTCAAAGTATATCCCAACCTGAATGAGAAACCCTCTGTATCGAACTGGATCACCCCCAAATAGCTGGGGAAGCAGAGCGTAACTAGACATACCTCTTATAGAGGTAATATTCAAGGCGGGTGCCTGCACAGAGACTGGAGCAGCAGCGGGGACGGCCTGCAACACAGATTGTACCAGAACAGCCACCGTGGGAGGATCCAGGTGAGCAGTCTGAATCAGGAGCATCTGTAACGCTATGGCAAACTGATCTAATCGGTGGTCCTGCTCATTCAAACTGGAAAAAATAATACCACTAGGTGGATTGCTTGCATCTTCTGAATTCATGGTCTTCGTCTACTGTCAGGAACCACGAAACAGACGGAGACACAAAATGCAGTAAAAATCACACCTTTTAATATAAAATGGTAAAAATGGTACAAATAGTAAACATAGACAAAATATAGCCAGGATAGCCAAAGCGGGTAGTCAGAACAAACCAGTAAATCAGGAAGCCAAAGATCAGTGTAGTCGGAGGCAGCATACAGAGTCAGGAACCAGAAGGGACGTCAGCCAGGCATGTCTTCAACAAGAACACAGCAGAGAGTTTCCAGATATGTTTAACCAAGGCGAAGGCAACCAAGAAATGAACCAGGCAGTTTAAATAGCCAGAAGGGGCTGGCTGTAGGCTGGACTAATGAGCAGGAAATAATCACCAGGTGAGCCACTGTGGAACGATGAGCGCTGGCAATTAACCGACAGCTGAGCAACCTGGGCACTGAGAAGGGAGGGTTGAGAGCCCAGCCCTGACATTACATTGATCCTGCTTGGATCAATGTAAGTATACATATGCCATACTTTTTTTTTTCACAATAAAAAAGGGATTTTATTAAAACTTACCGTAAAATCCTTTTCTCCGAGTTCACTGACAGACGCAGCTCCTCATTGACTTATGGGTTTATGCTTGTCCCACTAGGAGTTAACTAGGCAGGGAAAAGAACAGCTGGCCCCTCCCACGGGGCCGTCCTCTCTTCCCACATAAACCCTCCACATAGCATAGCTCAGCAGTTTGTATACAAGCCGTACCAAAAATAGAGCGCAGAGGGGTGGGTGCTGCGTCTGTCAGTGAACTCGGAGAAAAGGATTTTACGGTAAGTTTTAATAAAATCCCTTTTTCTCCTACGTTCACTGACAGACGCAGCTCTTCATTGACTTGTGGGGATGTCCCAAAGCTGTGTCAAAAAAGAGGGGTGGGTAAACAACAATGACTGTACCCAACAGAACCTCTAAGGAGGCGCTAGACGCGCCTACACTGCTGCCTGCAAAACTTTGCGGCCAAAAGCAGCATCTGAAGATGCTAACACATCAATCTTATAAAACTTAGTGAAAGTGTAATGAACCACGTACCTGAGCGAGTGGAGCCTGTCTTTTGTAGGAGAAGACCTCTCATACAGCTCTGACTCAGAGCCCACTGGAATGGAAACAGTGGTCACGTGAGTCCAGCGAGGTAGGAGTGCCTCTGGAAACAGCAGGAGACTGGATGCTGGAGTGGAGCTGGTAACACCGGACAGCAGACAGCTGGAAACAGGAACAGCAGCAGCAGACAGCAATCACAGCAGCTAGATGCAGGGCACAGGACAGCAGACAGCTGACTTTAGAAGCAGGCAGGAGGATGGTCAGGCAAGCCGGGTCAATCACAGATGAATGGAGTAGCAGAATCGGTATGCGGGGGATGGTCAGAGGCAAGCTGGGTTCGGCAACGGAGATCAGGCAGGCAGAGGTTAGCAGGATCCAAAACAAGCCGGGTCAGGGTAGGAGAAGACAGGGTGGTCAAAACAAGCCAGGTCAATCAGGTAACGGATCAGGTAGCAGATAACGGCAAGCAGGTACAGGTACTGACAAGCTGCAGATCAGACAGCATTAAAGCCAAGGTCTGACTTCCTTATAAAGGCCCAAGTGATGTGCTGACAGAGCTACTGGGTCCTAGGGCCCTCCTGCTCTGACAGATTCTGGGTCCTAAAGTCCTCCTGCTATGACGGATTCTGGGTTCTGACAACATGTGCACGTCTCTGAACGGTTGTGGGAATCTTCATTTGAATCCGTGCGCGCGTGCGCATAAGCGTGCGGGATCGCAAAGCTCGTCTAGATCACTGACAGAAAGTGTGTACCGAGGCCCAAGTGGCCGCCTTGCACACCTGTGACACGGAGGCCTGGTGTCTGAAAGCCCAGGAAGTGCTAACAGCCTGGGTAGAATGAGCCGTGCCCGGAAAAGGGGGAACCTTGCCCTGAACAGAATATGCGTGGGTCACGGTCTGTCTAATCCAACGAGAGACAGTAGCCGACGAGGCCGCCAAACCCTTGCGCGGACCATCAGTCAGTACAAACAAAGAATCAGACTTCCGAAAGGAAGCCGTAGCATCTAGATGCACTCGTAAGGCCCTTACTACGTCCAAGGCATGCAACTCAAATTCCTTAGGGTGCGATGGACGTGGGCACAATGAAGGAAGAACAATATTTTTGTTAATGTGGAAGGGAGAAACCACCTTCGGAAGGAACGAAGGAGAAGGTCGCAAGACCACCTTGTCCTTGTGCAGGACTAGATAAGGGGACTTGCACGACAGTGCCGCCAACTCAGACACCCGCCTAGCGGATGTGATGGCCACCAAAAAGGCCACCTTCTGCGACAGCAGTTGTAAGGAAATCTCCCTGATCTTCTCATATGGTGGTCTCTGAAGCACAGAAAGCACCAAATTCAAATCCCATGGAGCCATTGGAGACCTCACCCGAGGAGCCACATGTCGCACACCTTGTACAAAAGTACGAATCAACGAGTGCAAAGCCAAAGGTCTTTGAAAAAGAATCGCCAGAGCCGATATCTGGCCCTTGAGGGTGTTCAAGGCCAGTTTTTTGTTCAGGCCTTGCTGCAAAAAAGTCAGGACCCTGGACATCACATAAGAGCGAGGGTTATGACCCTCCGCCTCGCACCAAGCTATATAAGCCTTCCAGGTGCGGTGATATATCTTGCAAGAAGTACACTTGCGAGCCTTTAACAAGGTAGGTATCACGGAGTCAGCGACTCCCCTGTCCCTCAGCACCTGGGACTCAATAGCCAGGCCGTCAAAGCCAGCGATGGTAAAGCAGGGTGCAAGATGGGCCCCTGAGACAGTAGATCGTCTCGCAGCAGGAACCGCCAGGGAACGTCCACCACCATTTGCACCACGTCGGCGTAGCACATGCGCTGAGGCCAATCCGGAGCCACCAGGATTATTGGTACTCCCTCCGCTACTACCCTACGTATCAATCACGGAAGAAGTTTTATCGGAGACTAGGCGTACAGCAGGAAATAACGGCCCCAGGGGGCCACCAGAGCGTCCGTGGCCACTGCCAATGGATCCTTCGTTCTGGACACAAAGGTCTTCACCTTGTGATTGAACCGAGATGCCATGAGATCTACGTCCGGCGTCCCCCATCTGCAGCAAATCTGGGTGAATACCTCCGGATGGAGAGACCACTCCCCCTGGTCCAGCGTCTGGCAACTGAGAAAGTCCGCCTGCCAGTCTTCCACGCCTGGAATGAAAATGGCGGAGATTGCCGGAACGTGACGTTCCGCCCAACGCAGTATCAGAGCTGCCTCTGCCGCAGCTGCTGGACTCCTCGTGCCGTCCTGATGGTTCACATATGCCACTGCTGTGGCATTGTCCGACTGAATCCGGATCGGACGACCCTGCAACCTCACTGTCCAGTGAGATAGGCATAATCTGATCGCTCTCAGCTCCAGCACATTGATGGGGAAGCGAGCTTCCTGCGCCGACCAACGGCCTTGGGCAGATAGCTGCCCCAGGATCCCGCCCCAGCCTGAAAGGCTGGCATCCGTGGTGATGATCACCCAGTGAAGGGGCAGGAATGACTTCCCCTGAGTCAACGCCGAGTCCCGAGGCCACCAGGTCAGAGATGCCCTAGTCTGGGAGTTCAGGCAGATCAGAAGGTCCAAGGACCAAGGAGACCTGTCCCACAGACAGAATCGCTCGCTGGAGAAGTCGAGTGTGACTCTGGGTGTAAGGTATCGCCTCGAAAGTCGAGACCATGAGCCCCAGCACCTGCATACAGAATCGTAATGAAGACCGTCGGTGTGACAGGAGGGTTCGCACCACACACTGCTGCGACAGCAACTTGGCCGGAGGAATGAACACCTTCGCCTGCTCTGTGTCCAGAATCAGACCCAGATACTCCAGGCGACGGGATGGAGACACCGTCGACTTCTGCAGGTTGAGCAACCAGCCAAAGTCCTGCAGCTAGGTCATGGTGATTCTCACATTCTCCTCCAGAGCCGAGGTGGACTCCGCTCGCAGGAGCAGGTCGTCGAGGTAGACTACTACCGCAATGCCTCTCTGTCGCAGTAACGCCAGTACCAGAGCTACCAGTTTTGTGAAAACTCGAGGGGCTGAGGCCAGAGCGAAAGGAGTGCCACAAATTGATAATGGAGGTCCCCCACTGCAAAGCAAAGGAAGCGCTGATGCCGTGGACAAATGGGTACATGGAGGTACGCATCCCTGATGTCCAGAGACGCCAGAAATTCACCCTGATGGGGGGCGGCCACAACAGAGCGGATCGATTCCATCCGGAATTTTCGCGCCTTCACATACCGGTTCAGGGCCTTCAGGTCCTGGCCGGACCCCCCCCTTTTTTTGGGGACCACGAACAGGTTTGAGTAAAAACCTCAAAACCTCTCCTCTGGAGGCACTGGCACAATCACCCCTTGGTCCGAGAGTGCTTGGACAGCCCCGAAGAGGGCCTCCCGGCATGCCTGCGGGAGCCCTAAGTTCGATGGGAAGAACCTGTCTGGAGGTAGAGTGTTGAACTCTATCCTGTACCCTGTGGACACTACTTCCTGGACCCACCGGTCGGAAATGCGAGCAAGCCACCGGCCTGTGAACCCCAGAAGACGTCCCCCCACCCGAGGTCCGGGTTGGGGCAGCCCATCAGGCGGATGAGGGCTTGTCCTCCGCCTTTTCGGTCTTTTGCTGCCACTGCCGTTTTCCGGCCCCTGCAGCGGTCTTACCCGATCGGGTCCCTTTGCCCGCTGCGCCCGTGGCGTGAAAAAAACCTCTTCTGACCCGAGGCAGGGGTCCCCTGTCTACGGCGAAACTCACACCTCTGGGGCTCTGGGAGGAAAGTGCTCTTACCTCCTGTGAAATCCTTAATGATCTCATCCAGTTGTGGGCCGCATAGACGCCCACCCTGAAAGGGGAGATCTGCGAGGCCTTTTTTGGACGCATGGTCTCTGGACCATGAACGTAACCAGAGAACCCGTCTCAGGATGACGGCAAAAACCGCCATTCTGGACAACATAGGCAGTAGATCCATGGCCGCGTCACAGAGGTACTTGATACCTTGATGTAAAAAATCAGCTCTCTGCGGCGCATCCATCAGGCGGCCGCAGTCCAGATCATTCTGGAGCTCCGCCATACGCTCAGCCAGATATTGCATCGCCATAGCAGACGCCAGCGCCGGCCGCAGAGCTGAGCCTGCTACCAGGAAGAGAGCTTTTAACACCGCCTCTGTCCGCCTGGTAGCCGCGTCCCTAAAGGAAGGGGCCCCTTCCAGAGGAATGGTCGTCGCCTTATTCAAGTGGGCTATCGGTGGGTGCACCACAGGCGACTCCCATTTCTTCAAAAAGCTTTCCTCAAAGGGATAGCGAGTGGCAAAGCGTTTTGCCATTCACGATAGATCAGATGATCAAAAAATTGATCATAGGGGACTTGGAAAAAAAAATAAAAAATTGATCATAGGGGTAAGCCTTAGGGGCCCTGGGGGGCCTGGTGGACCCGCACACATATGCAGATGTCTGCGATTCGCCATCCTGGTTCAGTCACAGCATAGTGCAAATACCAGTGACAATGGCGGATACCAGCGCCTTTTCGCGCGCAGCTGCTGCCCCTTGGTCCTCCTCTCCATCCAAGGGGCCCAGTTCACCATCAGAGAGGTCCACTGGGGTCCCTGTGACCCCCGAGGCCACTTCTGGATCAGAGTCCTCCCCAGAAGAACAGGGGGTGGAGGACACTTCATAGGGACCTGCTGGGCGACATCCGCCCAAGGGAGAAACTCACTGAAGACCACCCACAGCTGGTCCAAAAAGGTGCCTTGCGCAGATTGCGCTGCCGCTGAATCCTCGTCAGCGGTCCCAGCGGGATAGTCTGCCATCGTTTTTTCCCCCAAAAAACACCTTCAGCAAAATGCAGGTGAATACTAGCTTTAAGGCACCCCCACACAGGCGCACACCACCACCCCACAGAGCACCAGGGACACCCAGGAAGACTGCACCCGCCGCCACCAGCACCCACAGGAGAGCCCAGCTATATTTGCTGTTTGCTGCCTGCAAATAAGATCGTCAGAAGAGCTGCGCCTGTCAGGAGTCACACACTGTTCCAAAGAGAAAGTAAAAACGTCTGCAACACGTTTTCTACAGCAGCAGGGGACTCCAATATGGCCGCCGAGTAAACACTAGAGGCCGAAATCACCTGTAGAGGAACGTGCACTATCGTAAATGGCCGCTCTGAGCGCTAGAGGGAAGGCTCCATCTGCCCAGTATGTCCGCGGCTACGGGAAAATGGCGGTGGATCGCCGCATGGCGGCGAGGACCCAAAAAAGTGGCTCAACCGATGGGGTGCGGCGGGGGGAGGGGGGTGCTGGGGGGGTGTAAAGGGCCCCATGGCGCCCTTACCCAGTGGCTACCCTAAATCGTCACGGACGGCGTCGGTCCCCCCTCTGCCCCTGAAAGGGGGGAGGGAGGAACTCTCACTCACCACTCCTGTCGGGCGCAGCGGGTAGCCACCCGTTTGCAGACCTTCCACCCCTGCCTGGGCGGGATGCTGCCGGCCAAAGAAGCCATCCAAACAGGACGGCAATCCGGGACTTGGGCACAGATGGGGTCACCCCAGGCCGCCCGCACAGAACGAGCACGATGCGGCGGGTCCCCATACCGCGGGACTGGCTCGCATTGGTCGGCCAGGCCGGGGAAAGTACAGAGTCCGAGCGACTCTCTATGCCCCGGCTGGCTTCTTGATAGCAGACTTCGTTGCTTGATAGAAGTAGTAGTAAAAAGTAAAGAGAAATAAGAATAAAAATAAAAGTAAAAAAGTGATCACAATCCGGACCGCACATCCCCTAAGGGATCCAGGTCAACTCCTATGCTAACTAGGCATTAAAACTGATGAGCTATGCTATGTGGAGGGTTTATGTGGGAAGAGAGGACGGCCCCGTGGGAGGGGCCACCTGTTCTTTTCCCTGCCTAGTTAACTCCTAGTGGGACAAGCATAAACCCACAAGTCAATGAAGAGCTGCGTCTGTCAGTGAACGTAGGAGAAATGTTTCATTTGAATATGTAGAATTGCATTACAAAGAAATGCATAGAAAAACAATAAGGAGTGTACGTACGCATATATTTGAGCAGGTATTTTAGGCATATGCCATACTCAGTCGCGACTACAGTGATCACTGCTGTCCTTCATGTCCTGTGGCAAGCGATTACCCTGGTGCATAGTAACTGATGATAGTGACAACTGGGCACCTAAAAACTTGTATGAGGAGACATAGGGCAGCCATGTTGTCTGAAATTCATAAGTCAGCCATGACATTTTCTTAGCAGCAGTAACCCCTTTCAGGACATGGCTACATAAAGTCTGCATATTCTACAAATAACACACCTCACTTCCTGTCCCAATGATAATTGGATTTTGAAAATTTTGGGTTGTTATGGAAGCAAAACTTGGTGATAAAGCATCAGTAGAGACACTATTTTCCCATAATAACTCTTACAGGAGTGAATTTCCCTTCCTATGGGTAGATTTCCTCTCACTTTCTGTTATCTCCCTCCGTTTGTAAGTAGGAGTCGTTCATAAGTTGGATGTTTGTAACTAGGGGACCGCCTGTATGGCTCTAATAGCCTTCATAAAAACATTGTTTCCAGGCTTATGTAATCAGAAACCTAAGCAGATATCCATCCTAGCTAATAGTATCAGACTTATCACCTGTCGTAAATAGTTTAGCTGGAATAGATTAGGCAATACACATCCCAAGCTGATTATCCCTACCTGCAGAATCAAAACTTCAGTATATTTCATAACTCCAGAAATGATAACAGTACAGCTAGATTCAGGACATCTTTACCCGTATCAATTAATTGGCAGCATTTTAAGAGCAAACACTTCTATATTAGAAGGTACTGGAGGCTGTTTGGACACATTACACCCCCTAGGCATCTGATACCCAATATATTTGTATTCATTCAAACAGTAATTCCATGCTGGGCAATAAATAATACACAAGTTACCAGAATGTAACTGTAGGTATTCCATTATATTAATACATGTAGAAAACTGTCTATGAGGGATTGACAACAACATGGTCATAAATACTGTGACATCCCATAGGCCATTGCTCAGATCTCCTGATTGGTCAGATCATTTCTAATTCTCCTCAGAGACCAGAAAAGAAAGTCTGCATCAGCAATCTGGAGCTTTCCTCTACTATCAAACAGGGAACATCAGCCAAGATTTATGAGAGCACACTGATCCATCTTGCTCATTGACTGGACTTTACTGAACTCACAGAACCAGGACATTGTTATACTTACCTCTTTGGTGCAGTTCGATTTGCACAGAGCAGCCTGGATCCTCCTCTTCCCGGGTCCCTCTTCTGCTCTCCTGGCCCCTCTCTCTGGTGAGTGCCCCCTCAGCCAGCAGCTTGCTACAGGGAGCACCCGAGCCGAGTCAGAGCATCGTGTATCCATTCAGACACGGAGCCCCGGCCCAACCCCCCTCTTTCCTGATTGGCTGACTGATATTGATTGACAGCTGTGGGAGCCAATGGCACCGCTGCTGTGTCTCAGCTAATCAGGAGGAGTGTCTGGGACGGCTAAGACACTTGTGGACATTGCAGCAGAGAGAAGGGGCTCAGGTAAGTGATTAGGGGGTGCTGGGGAGGCTGCTACACACAGAAGTTTTTTATCTTAATGCATAGAATGCATTAAGATAAAAAAAACCTTCTGCTTTTACAACTCCTTTAAGTATTCCCACTCTCAAACCCTTTTTGTTTTTCCATTGCATTATTGTTTCTTTTTTTTTTCCTTTGTAAAACTTCTGTTTCTATAAATAATTTGTTTGCAATGTTTTACTAGTTTTTCTTATTAAAGTGGTAGTAAACTCTATCTCATCATTTTCACATACAGTTAAGCTTATAATAAAGTTTACCTGTAGGTAAAATGAATGTCTCCTAAACGTGCACCGTTTAGGAGATATTCTAGCAAGCAGCAGCCAGTGACATCACTGGTGCATGCGGTCTGAAGGAACGGCATACCCGTGCCGTTCCTTGAGAGCTGTGTGCTGTGGCCAAGACTCCCACTCGCATGTGCAGGAGTGACGTCTCTGCAATTCAGATGGCCGGAGCCCCCTAACCCAGAAGGAAGACCGGGTGATGATGACAGCGATGACAGCGCACCGCTGGAGGGCTTAGTTGTAAGGTAAGTCTCTCATAATGTGCTAGCATGGGATGCATACTAGCACATTATAATATTGCCTTGCATGGGGAAACTTCTCTTTTTTTTTTTAAAGGGTTTACTACCGCTTTAAACAATATTTTAAAATCGTTAATATTGTCTCTAATGCACTAAGCCACAACTAACTAATCCCAGTCTCTTTGAAGAGCACTACTATACCGTAAATCCCTGGAATATCCTTGTCTGTGGTGACCGTGGGTATTACAAACATTTATTAACCACTTCCACACCGCACTCAGTATATTTACTGTGGCAGCGTGGATGTGTACCGCGAATCACCGTAAATAGACAGCAATTTGCGGAGTGGCAGCTATAAATCGGGCAAAACCGATGAAAAAAAAATTTTTTATATTTTTTTTTTGGACTTGTATTTTAGCAAAAAGTAAGAAAATTGTTTTTTTTATCGCTCTTTTTTTTTTATATCGGTAATCAGAAATGACGCAGAGGTGATCAAATACCACCAACAGGAAGCTCTATTTGTGGGGAAAAAAAGGACGCAAAATTTGTTTGGGTACAACGTCGCACGACCGTGCAATTGTCAGTTAAAGCGGTCCAGTGCCGAATCGCAAAAAGTGCTCTGGTCCTAACCTGGGAAATCCTTCCGGGGTGAAGTGGTTAAAGTGTCATTAAACCCACACTATGAAAAACTCTCATTACACATTGTATAAAAAAGCATACTCACAAAGCCACTAAAGCATTCGTTTTGTGTAGAGCGAAATATACCTGGATGATCCTATCTTCGGCTGCCTCTCCCATCTTGTTTAGACCAGCTGTTGTCATCTACTGGGCATGCTCTAGTTTCAGTTTTTTTCTAAGATCTTAATTTCTTCCTTTTTCTTATCAGTGCAGCCCACATGACTATAGAGTCACACATATGGGCATATACACAGTGGTAAATGACACTCTCCCTCCCCCATGTCTTCCTATTACTAAACACTATGGGGCAGAATATAGTATGCTGACTGATTATATACACTAAGAAACTGGCAAAAAAAAAAGTTTTAATATGAATTCAGGCACAGCAGCAAGCAGGGCTGGCCAGACACAGACTCACACTCTAGAGAGCATACATCAGTAGAGAAATAGAAACCCCTCCCAAGGATTTTTTCCTGCATATGCCAATGAATAGGGAAAGATCATGTGACCACACAATAGCACTGCAGAAAAAAGATACTTGGAGAATTAAAAAAAAAAAACAAAAAAAAACCCAATTGTGACATGATATATATGATCTATGTGAATGATTTGTGGCAATTAACACATCTCTGTTTAGTATCACTTTAAAAGTCATAATTGTTATTGTGAATGGATGAAAAGCTGATAAGGTATCTTATCATCCACATTTTCTTTCTGGGAGATGGTACCTATATATGACAGGTACCCACTCTTACTACTGCTCTGCTCGCCTAGGCCCCCCTCCCCACCTGCAGCCTCCTGGGGCACATCAGATGTCCAAGGAGACTGCAAAAGCATTCTAAAACTACAGCGTGTCTCCCACATGTGCAGTGGGGAGCCAGCCGTGAAACACCAGGAAGTCACAGCCAGCTTCCCACATCCAACAATTCCAAAATGGCAGAACCATGGACCCAATTACCCGTGAAGAACTCGACCAGGGGAGGACAGTGCTGAATTTCTGGGCTGGGAAAGCCTAGTACACATGTGTTGAATGTCAGGCAGCATCAGCAGGTTCAATAGAAACTGGCTGACATTTGGCCCATGTGTACTTAAGTCGGTCTGACACAAGCTGGGCTTTCGGTTGGCTTCTGTCGAAGGGGCATGACTGAATAAGGTCTGCCGACCAGCTCCCAAACAGCGCTCTCAGCCAATGGCTGAGAGCGCTGACCAGAGTGTTCT
Source organism: Glandirana rugosa (assembly GCA_018402905.1). NCBI lineage: Eukaryota > Metazoa > Chordata > Amphibia > Anura > Ranidae > Glandirana > Glandirana rugosa. The sequence goes on from BLSH010316824.1 coordinate 364,731, forward strand.
GATAGGGGGGCCTCCCCCCTGTCAGAGGATAATAGAACAGCAGAGGATATTCCTGTACTAACGTTGGCTAGTTAGTACAGTGGCTCCTCCTGAGCTGTCAGTTTTTTTTTTCGTTCAGCCCGCTGGGTTTAACGAAAGATAATGAAAAAACTACTAGTGTGTACGAGGCTTAAGTGTCTCTTAAGTAAAAGTTAGCAGTTACAGTATTTGCTTTAATTTTTTCAGAGACGATCAACGTTCCTCCTTAAATGATAGCATTAAGGTCTGGTTCACATCAGTGAGGTGTGTTTTACATGTGTCTTAGGCACATTGAGCATTGAACTCTTTATACCATGTGTTTTGATCAAAGCACATCAAAGATGCAGCAAGTAGGATTTATTTTTAACAATGTGTATGTAAAACGCACAGATGTGAACAGGGTCTTACTGGTCAATAGGATGAAAAATCAGCATGTTCAGTGTATATAATTGGCATTAGCAAATCTGATCAGTTTTGTTTTTATTTTATGCTTCCAGCACAATATGGGAAAATTAAAGGGACAGTTTATTTGGTTGGAGACAGTTACAACAACAATTGTTTTTGTGGATTCGATTTTTTTTTTTCTTGCATGAAAAAATGCCATATTCAGTGTTGCCAACCCCCCCAAGTAAAATTTACTGGCAGGATGCCAAAATTTACAAACGACACAATTTTTTTTTTTTTACTGGCGGACAATTGTGGAATTTACTGACAGAGCCACATTTTTTACTGCCACTGCAAAAAAGTACCTAAAATAGCCATTTTCAGTGTTAACCACTTCAGCCCCGGAAGGTTTTGCAGCTTTAGGACCAGAGCACTTTTTGCGATTCGGCACTGCGTCGCTTTAACTGACAATTGCGCGGTCATGCGACGTTGTACCCAAACAAAATTTGCGTCCTTTTTTTCCCACAAATAGAGCTTTCTTTTGGTGGTATTTGATCGCCTCTGCGTCATTTCTGATCGCCGCTATAAACAAAAGAAGAGCGACCATTTTGCAAAAAAACCCAAATTTCTTACTTTTTGCTAAAATTCAAATCCAAAAAAAAAAATATAAAAAAACATTTTTTTTCACCGTTTTTGGCCGATTTATATAATTCCTCATATTTGCGATAAAAAAATTTGCAATCGGCGTTTATTGATTGGTTTGCGCAAAAGTGGCCGCGTTTACGGATGGTGAGAATTCATTTCTGGGGTTTTTATTTTTTTT
>BLSH010316824.1:377501-388396 GCA_018402905.1 Glandirana rugosa
GATCGTGTTCTCGTGAAATTATAACAAACCAAATATATTCACTCGCACCAAACAATATTAAAGTGCTCTTGTGCTAGAAGCTGCTAAGGTTATATAAATGAAGTACAAAAAAAAAAACAACGCTACACTAAAACCTCTTACTGTGCAAATATACAAATATTAAGCTAAAAGTGACAAAAAAATGACAATGTCATATAAATATTTTAAACAAAATTCACTTGAATTCCAACACTTATTGAACTCTGTGTTCTTTCATAAAGTCCCAAGAAAGAATGTATATAGAAACATGCAAATGTGTTTAAAATTATAGTCTCTGTATTAACCACTCCAGGTCCGCGCTATTGCCGAAGTACGGCTCCAGCGCGGACCTGAAATGCCCGGAGGACGTCCATGGACGTCCTCCACTGCGCACGCTCCAGGCGCGCCCCCTGCGAGCGTGCCCGTGGGTCGATGTCCGCCCGAGACCCGCCGATCACTTTTTGGAGCCTCAGAATGGGGAACCACCATTGTAAACACGGCGGTTCCCCGTTCTGTGACAGGGGACATAGCAGATCTACTGATCCCTGTCACTGGGATCAGTTAGATCTGTTATGTCCCGGCCAGCCCTGCCCCCCCACAGTTAGAACACACCCAGGGAACCTTTTTAACCCCTTCACTGCCCCCTGCTGGTGAACCCCTTCACTGCCAATGACATTTATACAGTAATCAGTGGACATTTAAATTTCTGATCGCTGTATAAATGTCATTGGTCCCAAAAATGTGTAAAAAATGTCCGACATTTCCGCCCCAATATAGCAGTCCTGATAAAAATCGCAGATCGCCGCCATTACTAGTAAAAAATCCATAAATCAATTCCCAGTTTGTAGACGCGATAACTTTTGCGCAAACCAATCAATATACGCCGATTGCGATTTTTTTTTTTAACAAAAATATGTAGAAGAATATAAATCGGCCAAAACCGATGAATAATTTTTTTAATGGATTTGTACTTTAGCAAAAAGTAAAAAATATTGTTCTTTTTTGCAAAATTGTCGCTCATTTTTTGTTTATAGCGGCGATCAGAAATGACGCAGAGGGGATCAAATATCACAAAAAGAAAGCTCTATTTGTGGGAAAAAAAGGACGCAAATTTTATTTGGGTACAACGTCGCACGACCGCACAATTGTCATTCAAAATGCGACAGCGCTGAAAGCCAAAAATTGGTCTGGGCAGGAGGGGGGTTTAAGTGCCCGGTAAGGAAGGGGTTAATAAACTCCACTATCCACCTGATAGGCCAGTGAGCCGGAATTTAACCACTTCCCGACCGCCTGCCGTATTTTCACGGCGGCAGTCGGGTTGCTGTGCGCGAATAGCCGTAAAAAGACGGCGATCTGCAAATGGCCACTAAGGGGAATAGAATATAAATTGGCCAAAACCGGTGAAAAAAAATGTTTTTTTATATTTTTTTTTTTATTTGAATTTCAGCAAAAAGTAAGAAATTTGGGGGTTTTTTTGCAAAATGGTCGCTATTCTTTTGTTTATAGCTGCGATCAGAAATGACGCAGAGGCGATCAAATACCACCAAAAGAAAGCTCTATTTGTGGGAAAAAAAGGACGCAAATTTTGTTTGGGTGCAATGTCGCATGACCGCGCAATTGTCAGTTAAAGCGACGCAGTGCCAAATCGCAAAAAGTGCTCTGGTCCTAAAGCTGGAAAACCTTCCGGTTGGTAAGTGGTTAAATAGCAAATCCACCACGTGCAAACTGGAGTAAAGATCCGGACTTATCGGATGTTGTTGACCACTCTTTGCCTTATAGCAAGAGGGGTCTGTGAGAGCTTGATGGGTTTTGCACACTGGAGCTGTTACGCAGCCAGATCACTTGTAGGATGGTCCTCTCAGTCTACCAGCGACTCAGAAACCGGGATCCATGTCAGTTAGGCCTCATACACACGGACGTTTTTTGACGCCGGCGTTTTCTGGCGTTTTTTGCAGCTCTCCATGTTAGTCAATGGCCCCATAAAAACGTCGGCGTTTCTGAGCTGTAGGTGGCGTCGGCGTTAGTGAGCAGAAAGTAGAACCCATGGCCATCGCGTTCTGAGGCTGTAACATGTTGACGTTTTTTGACGCCGACGCCACAATATGCCAAGAAACGCCAACATATGCCACCATATGCCACCTATTATTATACCGGCGTTTTCCGGCGTTTTTTGACGCCGACGTTTTTAGGTTGAAAAATAGCAGAGGAATGATTTTTTTTTTAAAAACGTCTATTGACGCCGACGCTCACTAGCGCTCAAAAACTCCAATGCATAACGCCGAAAAACGTCGACTTTTTTTCCTTGACGTCGGGCCCGACGTTTTGTTTATTATTTTATATACGCCCGTGTGTATGAGGCCTAATGGTTAAAAGCCCCAGAAAAAAGGAAGGTAAAATCTCCTTATGGTGTAGTATAACAACCTATTTATTGAGGAAGCCTCCACAGAGTGAGCATTCCCTTAGATAAAAAGTTGCAGACAAAAACAGGAATAAGAACAAAAAAGTCCCTTAACTCACATACATGTGGTAAACAAATCGCACATTTGCCTGTAAGGGAAGCGCTAAGGGACCCGTAGGAACGGGGTCTCACCCTGCCTTCCACCTGTGCACCAAAACACCCACTTCCTCCACTCAAAAAGGTGCCAAAAATAAAACAGAAGGGGGGTTAAGGGCATAAAGCAAAGCTTCACCTTTAGGGTGAAGTATCGCTTTAATAAATGCAAGAGTTTTATATGGAATTACAGACTTTGACATGACATGAATTTACACTGCAGGCTTAAAAGTTAAAATAGAGTTACCTAAAGGGTAAGGAACAATTGTGCAAGAGGATGATCTAGGCAAGTATAGAGGTTTTTGGAGTAGGGCTAGACTAAATGGCAGTACACACAGTAAGAAAATCAGACAAAAATTTCCGTAAGAGAAATGATTGTTCAATTATCCGTTCGTTAGTATAGTGCCTTCAACAGCCGATTACGACTGTTTGGATGAAAAAAAATTAAGATGCAAGCTAGAAAATTATTATCAGAAGTGAACACCTGATTTTTATTCAATCTGTACAGAAATAGTACAGAAATAATCAAATAGAAAAAAACACACATGATTGGAAGTAAAGAATAACCCTGAAGACGTAAGTACGTAACTATGTTTGACTATGTAGCACAAACCACCAAACCAGGCTAGCTGTTTGATCCCAGGTTCCATTCCCTGTAAGGCACATGGCAGCCAGGCACCAGGTATTTCACAGTCACTCAAGTCAGTAAACAGGCTGGGCGTGTCTTTTTAAAGTTTATTTGCTAATTTAACTTGGGTGGGGTGAGCCTTGGGATACTCCAGAGCTAGCAAACTTTTAAAGGAGGACATTTGTACAGTATCTACTCTGCATCTTCAGGGTGTAGGCAGTGGCACCCTCTTGAACTGAGAATTTAGAGAACTATACGCAGGGGACCCCTTGGCAGAGGTATAACCTGAGTGAAACTGTAATGAGCTCTCCCAAAAGTGATAAGGACAGTCTCTAGGATCCTTGCAGCTAATACTCACTGTGTACTGGGTACTGTAACGCTTCCTGTACTACCAGTCTGTCAAGGACTGGATTTGAACCCTGGTGGTATATGACCAATCAAGGAGAGAGGCCTGTCTGTTTATTTTAACAGGCTTAGAACAGCAATAAACCAAACTAATGTTTGACAGGCGTACATCCTAAATCCCCCAGGCACTCTTGACCTTTTCAGTAACCCTGGAATCCACATGGAAAAGTAGAAAAATTACCTACAATTCATAACTTCAGTTAGGAGCATGCCATAGGGATAAAATGTACATATTTGGATGCAGCCGTTCATACCGTGTAAAATGAGTATAAACATTACCCCCTTTTTGCATCAGAAGAGACAGAACTAGCGTATTCCCTCCCCAGGGTCCCCAAATGTCGCAACACATTCATGTGTGGACTTAATTAAAAGCCCTCAATGTGCTGAGGTTGAATTTCTTACTGTGAGATTTGCCAGGCAGCCCAATCATGAAATATGTTTTTTCATACACAATGTGTGGAGTAGGGAGATGGTTTCCACGGCCCGCCATGTGAGTGGTCAGGGGCATACGGCCCCACCCCTTGTCAACCAGAGAAAAAGGGATTGCTAAGATCAATTACCAGTTCTCAATTTTCCATCAACGAAACAACATCAGAGAACCAGGAAATCATCTTCGAAACACTGATTAGGCATGGACATTTCAAAAGCAAGTATTGTTTATTCCGTTTCATTGTTGCTGTAATTTTGTCTTATTGTTTTGATAACCTTCTTTTATTTATCTGTAAATATTTTACTGCACCTAAAACTTGACCTTTTCATTATTAAAACTTATTCTGAAAAGTGTTAACCTTGACTCTATCAATCGCTCTCTGGTGGCTGGCATTTAGAAAGTGGTCCCGCAAACTGGGAAATCTTTGTTCTGAAAGCAGCTGAGAGTGGCATTGTTACGTTCGTGACAAGCACAGTGTTAGATCAGGGGGGTCCTTGGCCACCCGTCGGTGAGGAGGGCAGCGATCTGATACCCGCACTCGTCACATACTGGTGGCAGCGGTGGGATAGTTTCGCTTTAAGAGCATTCAGTGCATTGTTAGGAACTAGTTCGCACTGAAGGATTATAACCTTTTTGGAAACAGTCCTTAGAGACAAGCAGGTGCATATTTTTTGTTGGGAAAAGACACTAAGACCAGAGGGTTCTGGGCGTTTCCGCGGTGGCGTGCGCGGAAACAGCGCCAAGCCAAACGGCGCTATTTAAACCCTATGCTCCCAGCAGCAAGTGCTGCCTGTTCTACAGCTTCTGTGACCTGTGAGCCCCAGCTCAAACCCTCTGTTCTTGTACTATTCCGCTTCCTGTTGACCCGGCTTGTCCTGACCTGCTGCCTGCACCGACCCCGGCTATCCACAACCCTCCGATTGTCTGCTCCCTTTGTACTTCTGCTGCCCGCCTGATAACGAACCTTGCTTGGACTTGCCCACCCTTCTGCCTGACCCACCTGTACCGCACTGCCTGCCTATTGCTGACCCAGCCTGCACGACCATCCCTCTGATCAGCACGACCACCTGGATCATCACATCATCACCAGTGACCATCCAGCCCTCATGCCATCCAGCACTCTTGGACTTCTGTCTATTCTAACAGGGGTCCTTGAATCGGGTGCGTAAGAGCGGTTGTTCCCTGCACAAGACAGACTACACCACCAGGACCGTGACAATAAGGGACAGCCATGACCGAGTCTGCGCAGGGTACCCGCTCCACCATGGACGATTTGTGTGCGCACCTTGCGGGTCTTACGCAAGCAGTCAAGAACCTGCAAGAGGGTTACACCCGGTTGGAAGAACGGGTACAGGAGCTTTCAACCGCTGGCTCTGCTGCAGCCCGCACCATTGTGGCCCTGCCCTCTGAGCCCAAGGTCCCGCTGCCGGATACGTTTTCCAGGGACCAACATAAGTTCTGGGTCTTACGGAGTGCATGTGAACTGTACCTAGGGATTCAGCAACGCACCTTCTCTCTGGAGACCACCAAGGTGGGATTTGTCATCTCCCTACTGCAGGGCGAACCCCAGACATGGGCCCTTAGATTGTGGGAGCAGAACGCCCCTGAAGTCGCCACAACAGCCACATTTTTTCAAGCCAACTGTACAAGGATCCCCACCAGGCTGCCACAGCGGAGGCCACCCAGTATACACTCCAGCAGGATCGCAGTCCAGTGGAGGACTATGCCGCTGAGTTCCGGCGCTGGAGCGCAGATACAGCCTAGGGCAGAGCCGCTCTCCTGTTTCAGTTCCGTATGGGAACCCTTAAAGGATGAGTTGGCGCGAGTGGAGATACCCAAGACCTTGGAGGAGCTGATTAACCTGGCCATCTCCATTGACCGGCGCCTCAGGGAGCGCCACACCGAAAGGTCTTCTGGGCAGTTACGCCCCACCTGGATGCTTCCACGGGTTCCCAGTTACCCGATTCCGCCTGCCTTCCACCCAGCACCCTCCTCCTCCTCTCCACAAGACACCTCTGAACCAATGCAGATTGGGCTGTTACGCCCATCCCTCACCACCAAAGAAAGGCAGCTTCGCTTTACTCTGAACCTATGTCTATACTGTGATGAACCCGGCCACGTGGTCAGGATGTGCCCCGCTAAGTACGGTAAGGGCTCTACAGTCGCTTCAAATGACCTGCCTTGCTCCCCAAGTTCTTCAGCTCATCTCACCATTCTCCTTTCTTTGCAGCTTCCCGGAGGGAATACCACGGTCCCAGCCATCCTTGGGCATGCAGTTATTTTATTGACCTGGACTTTGCCACACTGCACTGCATCCCCTTACAACCAAAATCCCACAAGATGGTGATCCGTTTGGCCGATGGGACGCACATTAAATCCGGGACTGTTACCCACGAGACGGCCCCTCTTCCTTCTGTCACTCTGGATGGTCACAAAGAACTCCTGCAGCTGGGCGCCATCGCATCTCCCCTCTGTCCCATTATTTTGGGCCTACCTTGGTTCCAGGCACACAACCCCAGCGTTTATTGAGCCACAGGGACAGTCCGCTTCCAGCCGCCTTACTGCCGATGACATTGCTTAGCCTCCAGAGGTGAAGTTGTTCCCCCACTCCTCTGTCTGGACTCGGGATGTCTTCAGTAAGAAAGCTGATAAACTACCTCCGCATAGGCCCTACGACTGCCCCATTGAGCTGTTGCCTGGTGCAGAGGTGCCCTTTGGGAGGATTTATCCCCTCTCAGAGCCTGAATTAGCGGCCCGCAAGGCCTACCTGGATGAGAACTCCAAGAAAGGGTTGATCCGACCCTCCACTTCTCCTGCTGGGGCCGGCATCTTCTTCGTGGAGAAGAAGGACCACTCGCTCAGGCCATGCATAGATTACCGGGAACTTAACCGGGTGACCATTAAAAACCAGTACCCTCTGCCTTTAGTCCCGGAACTCTTCCAGAGGTTAGGGGCAGCCACCATTTTCACCAAGCTTGATCTTCGGGGAGCGTACAACCTCATTCATATCAGGGGGGGAGACAAATGGAAAACAGGGTTCCGCACCCGCTTCGGTCATTATGAGTACCTGGTGATGCCCTTCGGTCTATGCAACGCTCTGGCGACATTTCAACACTTTGTAAAAGATGTGTTCCGGGATTTCCTTGACCTCTTTGTGATCATTTATTTGGATGACGTCCTGATTTTCTATGCTTCCCTTGAAGACCACCGTACGAATGTCACCAAAGTTCTGGGTCGGCTCCGGCAACATGGCCTGTACGCCAAAGCAGAGAAGTGCTCCTTTGAGCAGCCTAGCATGCACTTCCTGGGCATGGTCATCTCCACTATGGGCATTCACATGGATCCCCAGAAAGTCTCCACTATCCTGGAATGGCCCGCACCAACAGACAGAAAGGGAGTTCAGAGATTTGTGGGCTTTGCAAACTTTTATAGGAAGTTCATTAAAGGTTTCTCAGCCATCGTGGAACCCATCACACAGTTGACCAAACAGAACATCCGGTTCCGTTGGTCTTCCGAGGCTCAAGCTGCTTTCCAAAAACTCAAGTCTCTGTTCACCTCTGCTCCCATTCTGAAGCATCCGGACCCAGCGTTACCATATGTCCTTGAAGTGGACGCTTTGGAAACTGCAATGGGGGCTATCCTGTCTCAGCACCAAGCTGTCAAGGCCTTGCTCCACCCAGTGGCTTTCTTTTCCCACACGTTGACGGCACCAGAACAAAACTACGACGTGGGAGATAGGGAACTGTTGGCCATTAAGTCGGCTCTAGAAGAATGGCGGTACCTGCTTGAGGGAGCTCCACACCCTATTCTCATCTTCACGGACCATAAGAACCTGGAGTACCTCAGAACGGCCAAGAGGCTGAGACCCCGGCAGGCCCGCTGGGCACTCTTTTTCTCCAGGTTCCATCTTCATTTGACCTACCGTCCAGGATCAAAAAAATGGCAAGCCTGATGCCCTCTCCAGGATGTTCTCGGAGCCAGGAAATGCTGCCCCGCTTAACACTATACTCCCGGCATGGAACTTTCTCCTGACCAATGAGGATGTACGCTCCCAAATACGACGAGCCCTGGCCGGGTCCACTAACATCAGCGACACCCGACTGACCGTCATAGACGGCCTATGGTGGTTCGGACGTAGAGTGTTCGTTCCGGTGAGCCTGCGCCTCAGGATCTTAGGCCTGTGTCACGACCATAAATTGGCCGGACATTTTGGCTCATGAAAAACAGCCGAGCTTCTCTTGCGGTTGTTCTGGTGGCCAAATATCACAGAATACTGTAAGAGATACATCAGTGCCTGTCCCATCTGTGCCCAGAATAAAATGGATAAGGCCAAAGCCTGGGGTCTCCTGAACCCTCTTCCAGTACCTGAGCACCCGTGGTCGCAACTGGTGATGGACTTCATTGTGGAATTGCCCCCATCAGAAGGTTACTCTACCATCTTCGTAGTTGTGGACTGAATGACGAAGATGGCACATTTCCTCCCTATGAAGGGAACCCCCACAGTGGCGGAAACGGCCAACATCTTCATCAAAGAAATAGTCCGACTCCATGGAATACCAAGTAACATTGTATCAGACCGGGGGGTCCAATTTACATCCAGATTCTGGAGAGCTCTGTGTGCAGCGTTGGAGATAGAACTTACATTGTAATCTGCCTACCACCCGCAGACTAATGGCCAGACAGAGAGAATGAACCAGACTTTAGAGCAGTACTTGCGCTGTTTTTCATTGTTCTCTCAAAACGATTGGGTTGCACTGCTGCCGTTGGCCGAATTTGCCTACAACAACACCATTCACTCGGCCATCCAGCAGTCCCCATTCTGGGCCAATTATGGGTTTCATCCTACATTCCTACCTGAACTGAATCTCGAAAGCACCGTCCCTGCAGCACAGGATATTACAAGCCTTCTTCAGTCTAATAGTAAGGTCCTACAGGAGACCCTATCCAGGACTCAGGAACTAAACAAGGAGGCTTATGACAAGAGAAGGCGGGGGGAGTTGGAGCTCCAACCAGGTGATCGTGTCAGGCTATCCACCAGGAATCTTAAATTGGCTTGCCCTTCTAAGAAACTGGGCCCAAGATTCATGGGGCCATTTCCAATTAAGAAGAAGATCAACAGGGTGGCATTTGAACTAGATCTTCCTCCTTCTCTGCGCATCCACCCAGTCTTCCACGTGTCACTACTGAAACCTGTTGTCCCCGACTCCTTCTCAGGATGGAGGACAGGTCCGCCGGACCCAATCTTGGTAAACGGAGAGGAGGAGCTTGAGGTGGAAGCCATTTTGGACTGTCGGAGGAGAGCTGGTTCTACCCAGTATCTGATAAAATGGAAGGGGTTTGGCCCTGAAGAGAATTCTTGGGAACCAGAGAGGAACATCCACGCTCCTGGATTAATCCAGGCCTTCAAAAGAAGGCGGTACCCGGCAAGGCATCCGGAGGCTGCCCCTTGGGGGGGGGGCAATGTTAGGAAAAGACACTAAGACCAGAGGGTTCTGGCCGTTTCCGCGATTGTGCGCGTCCACGCACTCCCGTGCACACGCACGCGCCCGAAACAGCGCCAAACGGCGCTATTTAAACCCTATGCTCCCAGCAGCAAGTGTTGTCCATTCTACAGCATCTGTGACCTGTGAGCCCCAGCTCAAACCCTCTTTTCCTGTACTATTCCACTTCCTGTTGACCCGGCTTGTCCTGACCTGCTGATCTGCTGCCTGCACCGACCCCGGCTATCCAAGACCCTCCGATTGTCTGCTCCATTTGTACTTCTGCTGCCCCTCTGATAACGAACCTTGCTTGGACTTGACCACCCTTCTACCTGACCCACCTGTACCGCCCTGCCTGCCTGTTGCCGACCCAGCCTACACGACCATCCCTCTAATCAGCACGACCACCTGGATCATCACATCATCACCAGTGACCATCCAGCCCTCGTGCCATCGTGCACTCTTGGACTACTGTCTATTCTACCAGGGATCCTTGAATCGGGTGCGCAAGAACGGTTGTTCCCTGCACAAGACGGACTCCACCACCAGGACCGTGACAGAGACATACAGCAACAACTCCTTCCTACAGCTCCTTTCTATCTCTGCTTTCTGTTCTATCTTTTCTGCTTGCAAAATGTCTGGGCTATCAGCGTATAAGTGGATGAGCAAAGAGGACCTGACTGCTTAGTGTACTACAAGAGGCCTTGACGCCAGTAACAAAACTTGTAGAAACATGATAAAGGCCCTACAGGAGTACTATATCTGAGCAGACCTGAACTCGGGGGAACTTGGAGCTGAAGGGGTTCCCGATACTCCAGAGGAAAGTGGTTCAGACTCAACGACCTCACAGGTTGAGCACAGGGAGACTGAAATGGGAATACTACTGATCAGCGGAGGCTGGTGTGGGAGGGGCGCTGGGGCGCCGCCTTCCCGCCGGCAAAAGACGAAAAAAAAAAGTCAACCCCGCCCACCTACAGGTGGCGCCGGTACATTGACTTTCTTTTTTTTTTTTTCTTTTCGGCTCCTTGGCTGTCACATGACAGCCAAGTAAGTGAGCCTATTGGTCGGCCATTCAAGCCTATGCATGTGCGCTTGTTCCTGCGGCCATGCATAGGCTGATTGGCTGCCCTGAGCCTCCGCTCAGGGTGATTGGATGCGGGGCCGGGGGCGGGTCACTGTGGGAGCGGAGGTGACTTCCGCTCCCACAGAGACCATGATCGCCCGGGGACGACGAGGGGGGGACAGCCGCTCTCCGTGTGCCAAACTCTGCAGACCCAGCGCGCTCTCGCATGCCGAATCTCTGCAATAATCCTGCCTGCTGGATGGGGTAAGTGCAGGGGGGTGACGACTCTGTAATGTACCCCACCTATCTCACTGGCTGCA
>BLSH010316824.1:391273-403982 GCA_018402905.1 Glandirana rugosa
GATCAGACGAGGACGACGCCGGGTTTTCCCTGTTAGTCATCGTCACCGCCGACCACTTCAAAAACCTACCCCCCTGCGGTCCGGGGCGGGAAGGGAAACTGGGGAGGATGAAATGTCCCTTTTGGGCCGCAGCAGGAGCAGACTAGCCCCAGATTGCCTGCCAACAGCAGAGACTCTCAAATGCAACAAACACTCCAGTGCCTCCGCGAAACGGATCCTGGGATGTACCTGCAGTTTCTGGAACGCCAGACTGAGAGAGAGGAACCCCGGGCTGAGAGAGAGGCTGCAGAACGCCGGGCTGAGAGGGAGGCGGATCTTCGGCACGAATTGGAGATGTTGAGACTCCAACAGCAGCACCGACAGGGTCAGAACCTCGGATCCCTAGAGCACTGGGACACCTCTCTGTCTGCAAGCCCAGCCGCTAAATTACCAGTCATGGAAAAGGACAGTGACATTGACATTTATGTACTGTCATTTGAAAAAACTTGCCGTCAGTACCATTTGCCCCCAGCACAATGGGCTCGGTACCTGATCCCAGGGCTAAGAGGCAAGGCCCTGGATGCGTATGTTGACCTGCCAGTGGAGCAGGAAGAAGATTACGAAGCCATAAAGGCAGCAATCATTCAGAAGTATCGATTAACCCCTGAAGTATAGAGAAAACGGTTTAGGTCCCTGCAAAAATGGCCTGGGGACTACCACATTCCAACAGTGGACCAGGGGCCTGAAAGCCACTTCTTTTGAGGCCCTGGAGGATCTCATGATTGAAGATCAGCTGCTGCACATCTGTCCTCCAGACGTCAGACAGTTTGTGCTACAGCGGAAGCCCGGTTCTCCTAGAGCCACAACAGACCTGGCCGATACCTTCGTCAGTACTCGGGTATCGGACCATCGCAAAGTTCCACCGAATGGCTGGAAAGGGCGAAAATCGCACGTAGCAACCCCTCCTCTGCCGGCCAACCAAGCCTCTCAGCTGTCTAAACCTGCAGTCCCTGGCGTCAAGCCCGCCCTGACTGACAACCGCAGGTGTTACACCTGTGGCAAGCCTGGCCAACTGCGAACACAGTGCCCGGAGCAGAAGACAGCATCATCTGACCACCTGGCCAGCAACCCTTCCGCTGTGCTGTTCGTCAGTGGGAGACCTCAAGGACCCAAAGCCAACTTGCAGCTAGTCATCGTGGGTCACCGGACTGTAACGGGTCTCCGGGCTGAAGTCACCTTGGTCAGACCGGAGGTAATAGAGGAAATGGACATCATGCCCGAGAAGTTCCTCACCCTCACCGGAGTTGGGGGAACCCACTCCCGCATACCCCGGGCCTATGTGTACATTAATTGGGCTGCTGGGAGTGGGGTGAGAGAGGTGGGAGTTTCTGAGGAAATTCCCACTGCTGTGTTGCTGGGTGCTGACTTGGGGACCCTTGTCTCCTACTATGTCCCGGCTGAGGACAACCCCTCGGAAACCACTGGACTCCCTAAGGTACTGTGTGCAGATGTGGGTTTGATATCTGGGCAACCTGGGGAGGGGGAGGGGGGAGTGGAAATGCAAGGTTCTCCTTCTTCTTCAGAGAAAGGAGAAGAGACACCGTTGATTGTAAAGATAAATGATGTATGTGCAGATGATGTTACACGTATACCTGTTGAATATACTGTTGATAATGATGACAATGTATTACCCATACTGGTGGTCACTCGCAGTGCTGCAAGGGCTGCAGAGGTACAGGCTAGGGTTGCTGAACAGCAAGAGGAGGTCTCTGGGCCCTCTTTGTGTTCTGACCCAGTGGGCTCTACCTCTGTTGGGCCTCAGCAGCTGTCCTCGTTCGCCACAGGACTGCTGGCTGGGACTTGTGGTTCAGCCTTTGAAGCAGCACTACAGACAGACCAAACACTGACACAGCTCAGAAGTTTAGCTGACAGCACCCCTGCCGTGAATAACAAAAGATTTACTGGGACAAAGGAAAGCTGTACAGGGAGAGTTTGTCTGCAGGGGGAAGCAAAGCTGATTTAGGAAGCAGGCAGCTGGTGGTACCCAGACAATTCAGGGGACAGCTCCTAAAGGTGGCTCACGAGATCCCCCTAGCAGGTCACTTGGGGATCACTAAGACCCGGGGGGGGGGCGGTTAATATATAACTTTTATTGGCCCACTATGCTGACAGACATAGCCGACTACTGTCGGTCCTGTGATACCTGCCAGCGAGTTGGCAAGGTAGGAGACGTACACAGGGTTCCGTTAAAACCTTTGCCTGTGATTGATGAACCTTTTGAGGGTGGCAGTGGATATTGTTGGGCCTCTAGCCATCCCCAGCAGTTCTGGTAAATGTTTTATCCCGACAGTCGTTGACTATGCCACACATTACCCAGAGGCGGTGGCTCTCTCCTCCCTCCGTGCAGACAAGGTCGCTAATGCTCTGCTGAGAATCTTCACAAGAGTGGGATTCCCGGCCGAGCTCATTAGCGATCAAGGCCCTCAGTTTGTGTCTGACTTGATGCTATCATGGCCAGTCCTTACCATCCACAAATGAATGGCTTGTGCGAGCGTTTCAATGGTACCCTGAAACAAATGCTGCACACCTTTGTGAGAGTCCCCAGTCCTCCCAGAGTAAGGACTGGGAAAGGTACCTCCTCATCTGCTGTTCACTTACAGAGAGGTGCCCCAGGAGTCCCCAGGTTTTTCACCATTTGAGCTGTTGTACGGACGGAGGGTAAGAGGACCTCTAGACCAGATCCGTGAGAACCGGGAAGGCAAGATTGCCGACCCAGAGGTCTCTGTTGCGGATTATGTCCTAAGATTCCGGGATAAAATAGAGACGTTGGTGGGGATCGTGCGGGAAGAACATGATCCAGGCCCAGACAAGGCAGAAACGTTGGTATGACCGCAATGCTAGGGAGTGGACATATAACGTTGGGCAGCTGGTGTATGTTCTGCTCCCCTTGCGACAGAACAAACTCCAGGCTGCGTGGGAAGGCCCGTACCCCATTACCCAGCGTCTGAATGATGTTACATACCTAGTCTGGTTGGAGAAGGGAGTAGACAGCAGAAGGCCTTCCATGTGAACATGATTAAAGCCCATCATAAGCGCACGGCCTATGCCATGGCGGTCTGCAGCAGGCCGGAGCCTGAAGAGGCTGATCCACTCCTAGACCTGTTAGCTGACACCAGGGAGGTAAACTCCGACCTGCTGATAAACCCCAACCTTATCCCGACACAGGTACCTGGGCTGAAGGAAGTGCTGGCAGTCCATGGGAGCCGGTTTACGGGGAAACCGGGGTGGACGGACCCTGCTGTCCACCAGGTGGACACTGGAGCACATCCCCCATTAAACAGTCAACCTATCCCATCCCTCTGGAGGTGCTGGCTGACATGAAGAGGGAGATGGAGGAGATGCTGCAGCTGGGGGTAATTCAGAGGTCCCACAGTGCCTGGGCGTCCCCAGTGGTCCTGGTCCCCAAAAAGGATCAGACGACCAGGTTCTGTGTGGACTACAGAAAGCTGAATGCGATCACCACTGCAGATGCCTACCCCATGCCCCGGATCGATGAGTTGTTGGATAGGCTGGCGGCGGCCTGCTATATCACGATCATGGATCTGAGCAGAGGGTACTGGCAAATTCCTCTGGCCCCTGAAGCTTGGGAAAAGTCGGCCTTCATCACCCCATTCCGCTTGTTCGAATTTACCGTCATGCCGTTTGGGATGAAGAACGCCCCAGCTACCTTCCAGAGGGCCATGAATGACTTACTGGAGGGGCTTGAAACCTTTGCCGTGGCTTACCTGGACGACATTGTGGTGTTCAGTCCTACCTGGGAGGAACACTTGGTACACCTGTCACGGGTCCTGGACCAACTGACAGCTGCCAATCTGACTGTCAAGCACAGCAAGTGTCAGATAAGCATGACTGATGTCCAGTATCTGGGACACCAGGTGGGAGGAGGCATTCTAAGATACGAGACAAGGAAGAACGAGGCCATCCTGGCCTGGCCCACCCCTCAAACCGAAACTCAAAAGAAACAGGTTATGTCTTTCTTGGGGACAGCCGGCTACTATAGGAAATTAGTAAATAACTATAGTAGCCTGGCAAAACCTTTGACTGACCTAACCAAGAAGAAACTGGCCAAAGTGGTGTCTTGGACACCAGAATGTGAGAGGGCCTTTCAGGCCCTGAAGGAGGCACTGGCCAGCGCCCCTGTGCTACAGGCTCCCGACTTCACCCGCCTTTTCCTAGTGTGGACTGATGCCTCTGCCTATGGGTTGGGTGCAGTCCTGAGCCAAGTGGATGACAGCGGAGAGGAACACCCCATCCTCTACCTGAGCCGGAAGCTGCTTCCCAAGGAAGTAGCATACGCTACGATCGAAAAGGAATGTCTCACGATCGTATGGGCTCTCCAGAAGCTGCAGACGTACCTCTATGGGAGGCACTTTACTGTGATCACCGATCTCAATACCTTGAGCTGGCTAAATCGTGTTGCTGGGGAGAATGGCAAGCTACTCCGTTGGAGCTTAATCCTTCAGCAATATGATTTTACCATTCAGCACAAGAAAGACAGCGCCCATGGGAATGCGGATGGGCTGTCACGCCAAGCTGAGCTCATAGGAGTGGGTTGCGTCAGGACAGGAATCACATTCCCCTCCCATGCAACCACCTCAGGGGGGAGATGTGATGATATCACGTGTGAGACACACACAAAGTAATATCACGCATGAGACCCACGCAAGGCTGACTCCATATTGGAAGGGAACTCCATTTCGTCAGTACAAATTCCTGCTAAGTTTTTTTTTTTACCACTGTCAGTCCTTGGGCTAAACTCCTCAAACCCCCTCCCTTCCTGGCCAGATCGACTTCAAAGGGGCCATCTGGTGGTGTGTGACCAGCCAAGGAGAGAGGCCTGTTTGTTTATTTTAACAATATTAGAACAGCAATAAACTAAACTAATGTTTGACAGGCAAACATTCTAAATCACCCAGGCACTCCTGACCTTTTCAGTAAACCTGGAATCCACATGAAAAAGTAGAAAAATTACCTACAATTCATAACTTCAGTTAGGAGCATGCCATAGCGATAAAATGTACATATTTGGGTGTGACCGTTCATACTGTGTAAAATGAGTATAAAACATTACTCCCCTTTTAGTAAACACACAACAAACTATGTGGCTCTGACAGCCATCACCAAAAAGTGCAACAGCGCTAGTAACAGTCCATAAAAGTCCATCAACAGGTGGTTATTCTGAAATACTGGTATTGCTGAAATTTTGAACACCTCTGGCTCCAATAGAGGTGGTGGCAGAGAACGGGTTAATTGTTTGAATTAGCCCGGTAACAATCGCTCTCCGGCGGCTGGCATTTAGATGGTGGTCCCAGAAACTGGGAAATCTTTGTGCTGAAAGCAGCTAAGAGCGGCATTGTTACGGTCGTGACAAGCATGGTGTTAGATCAGGGGGTTCCTTGGCCACCCGTCGGTGAGGAGGGCAGCGATCTGATACCTGCGTTTGTCACAGGGGTGTATGCCTTTCCTCCAATCAGCTGTCTTGGTGGTATGCCCAGGCTTCACTGCAGTGCTAACCAGGAAGAGAAAATCTCCTGATTTGATGATGTGCACTTTCTAAGCAGTATATAAAGATGAAGACAGCAAATACATATGTGAAACTTATGTAGGAGGATTTGTTTCATCCCTTTGTATCATCTGAGGCTGTTCACCTCACTGTGTATATGTGAGCGGTTACATCCACCGCTTCAATGGGCACTTCCTTCCCAGACCAATTTTCAGCTTTCTGTGCTCTCACACTTTCAATGAGAATTGCGCGGTCATGCTACACTGTACCCAAATGAAATTCTTATAATTTTGTTCACACAAATAGAGCTTTCTTTAGGTGGTATTTATTCACCACTGTGTTTTTTATTTTTTGAGATAAAAGTGAAAAAAGAGCGAAAATGTGAAAAAAAAGGGATTTTATTATAACTTACCATAAAATCCTTTTCTCTGAGTTCACTGACAGACACAGCCTTCTTATGACACGTGGGGTTATGCTCATATTACTTGGAGTAGACTAGGCAAAAATAAAACAAAAGCATAGGTTGGCCCCTCCCAGGGGGCCGTCCTCACCTTAGCATATAATCCCCCTGCTCTGCATAGCACATCAGTTCGTAACAAGCTGTACAAACTCAACACAGAGGGGTGGGTGCTGCGTCTGTCAGTGAACTCAGAGAAAAGGATTTTACGGTAAGTTATAATAAAATCCCTTTTACTCTTCCATTCACTGACAGAGGCAGCCTTCTTATGACACGTGGGGACGTCCCAAAGCTGTGCCATTCAAGAGAGGTGGGCAAACTATAACAACTGTACCCAACAGAAAAAGCCCTCTCAGGCGGCGCTAATCGCGCCTACACTGCCGCTTGTAATACTTTGGGGCCAAAAGCAGCATCCGAAGATGCTGAAACATCAATTTTGTAAAACTTAGTAAACGTGTGCACTGAGGCCCAAGTAGCCGCTTTGCACACCTGAGACACCGAGGCCTGTTGTCTAAACGCCCAGGAAGTACTAACTGCCCTGGTGGAATGAGCTGTGACTGGAAACAGGGGGACCTTGCCCCGAATCTCATATGCATGAGTCACGGTCTTCCTTATCCAACGAGAAATGGTAGCTGATGAGGCCGCCATACCTTTGCACGACCCTTCTGTCAGCACAAATAAAGAACCAGACTTCCGAAAAGAAGCTGTAAAAAACAAATACACACGCAAAGCCCTCACCACATCCAAAGAATGCAGTTCAACTTCTTTGGGATGTGACGGGTGCAGGCACAATGAGGGAAGAACAATATCCTCATTTAAATGAAAAGAAAAAACCACCTTCGGAAGAAACGAAGGGGAAGGTCGCCAAACCACAAAGTAAGGTGACTTGCAGGATAACACTGCTAACTCAGACACCCGCCTAGCGGATGTGACAGCAACCAGAAAAGACACTTTCTGCGACAACAGTCGCAAGGGAATGTCCCTAATCTTTTCATATGATGGTTCCTGCAGCACAGAAAGCACCAGATTCAAATCCCACGGTGCCAGAGGCGACCGTATCCGAGGAGCCACATGACGTACCCCCTGTACAAATGTACGGATCAATGAATGAGACGCCAAGGGCCGTTGAAAAAGAACCGCCAGGGCCGAAATCTGACCCTTAAGCGAACTTAACGCCAGGTTCTTGTCCAGTCCTTGCTGCAAAAAAGTCAGTACTCTAGACACTATATAAGAGCGGGGGTTCCAACCCTCTGCCTCGCACCAGGTAATATAGGCCTTGCAGGTCCTATGATAAATCTTACATGAGGTACCTTTACGAGCTTCAATCATAGTAGGGATCACGGAGTCCGAGCCACCCCTATCCCTCAACACCTGGGACTCAATAGCCAAGCTGTCAAAGCCAGCGAGGGTAAAGCAGGGTGCAAGATGGGCCCCTGAGACAGTAGGTCTTCGCAAAGTGGAAGACGCCACGGAACATCTGTCACCATCCGTACTATGTCGGCGTACCAAGGACGCCGAGGCCAATCCGGAGCTACCAGGATTGTCGGGATTCCCTCTGCTTCTATCCTGCGCAGAACCCGTGGTAGAAGCTTTAGAGGAGGAAAGATGTACAGAAGCCGATACCGACCCCAGGGCGCTACCAGTGTGTCCGAGGTGACCGCCAACTGATCTTTTGTTCTGCACACAAAGGTCTGTACCTTGTGATTGAACCTGGAGGCCATGAGGTCCACCTCTGGCGTGCCCCACTTGAGGCAAATCTGGCGGAACACTTCTGGATGTAGGGACCATTCCCCCTGATCCAGAGTCCGGCGGCTGAGAAAGTCCGCCTGCCAGTTTTCCACGCCTGGGACGTAGATTGCAGAGAGAGCTGGCACATGAAGTTCTGCCCACCGAAAGATCAGAGCCGCCTCCACGGCTGCTGCCAAGCTTCTTGTTCTGCCCTGATGGTTCACATATGCCACGGCCGTGGCATTGTCCGACTGAACCCGGACAGGGAGGCCTCGCAGCCTTTCTGACCAATGTGACAGACAAAGTCTGATCGCTCTCAGTTCCAGTACATTTATTGGAAGACAAGCTTCCTGCACTGACCAACGACCCTGGGCAGAGAACTGACCCAGGACCCCTCCCCAGCCCGATAGGCTGGCATCTCTCGTTACTATCGACCAATTGAGGGGGAGTTTCCCAACTTTAGGGCCGGAGCCCGAATCCACCAAATCAAGAATCCTCGGAACTGATGATCCAACCTGATCAGTCTGTCTAGGGATAGGGGGGGATTTGTCCCATTGCAACAAAATCGCCTTCTGCAAGAGCCGAGTGTGACTCTGGGCGTAAGGTATCGCTTCGAAAGTCGACACCATGAGCCCCAACACTCGCATACAGAACCGTAAGGAGGACCCCTGGCGTGATAACAGGGTTCGCACTGCTTCCTGAAGTGTCAGGAGCTTGTTTGGTGGTAAAAACACCCTTGCCTGCACCGTGTCCAGAATCAGACCCAGGTATTCCAGCCGGCAGGATGGAGTCAACGATGATTTCTGCAGGTTGATCAGCCAACCAAACTCTTTTAACGTGGACACCATGATTGTCACGTTCTCCTCCAGAGCCGCAGCAGACTCTGCTCTCAGGAGTAAATCGTCGAGGTATGCTACTACCGCAATACCTCTCTGTCTCAGCAGTGCCAGCATCAGGGCCACCACCTTGGTGAACACTGGGGAGATGAAGCCAGCCGGAAGGGAAGTGCCACAAACTGGTAATGCAGATCCCCCACTGCGAAGCGTAGAAAACGCTGGTGACTGTAACAAACTGGAACATGGAGATACGCGTCCCTGATATCCAGGGACGCCATGAATTCCCCTTGGTGCATGGTGGCCACGACCGAGCGGATGGACTCCATCCTGAATCTCTTCGTCTTTACGAAGCAGTTTAATGCCTTCAGGTCCAGAACTGGCCTGACACCGCCCTTTTTGGGCACCACAAAGAGGTTTGAGTAAAACCCGTGAAATCTTTCCGCCATGGTACCGGTACCGGTTCTGGGGGCAGAGAGATGAATTCTATCCTGTACCCGGAGGACACCACCTCCAGTACCCACCGATCGGTGATGCGGCAGTCCATCTGTCTGCGAACCCCAGCAACCGGCCCCTCTCCCGTGAGTCGGGCGGGGGCAACCCATCATGCGGAGGTTGATTTATCCTTCGCTTTTTCTGGCTTATGCTGCCAGGGCCTTTTACTGGGCCCAGCGGAAGCCTTACTGGGCTTGAAGCCCTTACCCACTGAGCCGGGTGCCCGAAAAAACTTCTTCTGACCTGAAGAAACTGGGCCCTGCCTACGGCGAAAATCCCGCCGCTTTGGCTCTGGAAGGAAAGTACTCTTCCCTCCCATGAAATCCTTAATGATTTCATCCAACTGTGGGCCAAACAGACGCCCTCCCTGAAAGGGAAGATCTGCAAGAGCTTTCTTTGAAGCCTGGTCGCCCGACCAAGAGCGGAGCCACAGCACCCGCTTGATAACAATTGCAAAAACAGACATTTTTGACAATATGGGAAGAAGGTCCAAAGCAGCATGGCATATGTAGCGGAGACCCTCTTCCAAATGTTGTGCCCGCTGCACCTCAGCCTGTGCACATTCACAAGTTAAACCAGTGTGCAGTGTGGCAGCATGCTCGTGAAGAGATTGTGCCGCCATCGCAGCCGCTAGAGCTGGCCGCATGGCTGACCCAGCCAACAAGAACAGTGCCTTAGACACTGCCTCCGTGCGGCGATCAGCCGCCTCCTTAAAAGACGGAGACCCCTCCAAGGGAATGGTCGTTGCCTTATTCAGACGGGCCACTGGGGGGTCCACCGTTGGGGAAGCCCATCTCTTAGTAAAGGTATCCTCAAAGGGGTAGCGAACAGCAAAGCTTTTAGGAAAGGCAAAGGAATTTGGTGGCCGCAGCCATTCCTTGAACACCACCTGTTCAAACACCTGATCATAAGGGTAAGTCCTAGGGGACCTAGGAGGTTTAAGTGATCCACAAATATATGTGGACTCATGCGACTCCCCTGCTTGGTCAAGCCGCATGGAGTCACGGATATCAGTGATCAGAGCCGCCACTATCGCTTTATCACGCGAAAAAGGAGCCTCCTGATCACCTTCTGATAGGTCCACAGGTGTGACCACTGAGGTGCTTTCTGGACCCGAATCCTCCCCTGAGGAAAGAGGGGGGGTGGGCATTTTTTGGGGCCCCCCGGAACCGGGTCCCCCGCCTGGGGAAAGAACTCCCCAAATACCGCCCTCAGCTGTTCCAGGGACACCAAGGTTCCCGGGGTGGATTGTTGATCCGCAGGTACACCTGCCATAGCCTTGCCGGCCTCTGACATCCCAGCCTTCCGGCACCCCCACTGTGTGACCACCACCTCTACCCCACCAATCAGCCAGGGAGACCCGGGAGGATTGCACCCACCGCTACCAGCACCCAGGGAGAGCCAGCTATACTTGCTGTTTTAAATGCCTCAGCACTTGTGACCGGAATGAGCAATGCCCAAAAATCCACTGCACTTCAAGAGCCTGCACCACAGAGTGTCAGCCACGTTGTCCAAGTGAAACCGGAAGTACTAATTCCGTTTATATCACTTCCTGTTCCTGTAATACCAAAAACGACCACTGAGGGCCACCAGAGGACAGGCTGAAAACCAGAAGCTGCCCAGGTGCCCACTCTCCACGCCCCTAGGACGGAAGAGGGGTCCACTCTATGGGGTCCACTTCCATAGGGAACCATTGATTTTGAATAGAACGCCTGACGAGGTTTAACGCTGTGTATACAACGTTAAGCCACGTTATTGAGCGTTTTGCCGGCTTGGCGTCAAAAACGCCATGACACTGCAGTTTCGGAAAGCGCTGGTCCCGCGTTCTAGTTACAGCTCACTAACGCTGACGCCCTCTACAGCTCAAAAATGTCAGCGTTTTTAGGGGCCATTGAATAACATGAAGAGCTGTAAAAAACGCTCAAAAATGTGGCTGTAAAAAAAATGCCTGTGTGTTTGAGGCCTAAGTGTCATGGCAAAGGCTGTGAATACTTATGCACATGTGATTTTTTTATTTTTTTATTTTTAATAAATTTGCAAAGATTTCAAAAACGTCTTTCACGTGGTCATTATGGGGTATTGTTTGTAGAATTTTGAGGAAAATAATTAATTTAATTCATTTAGGAATAAAGCTGTAACACAAGGCTTGGCAAATTTGTTTAGAATCTAGGAGCCAGCTGAAAAAGTAAGGAGCCAGTTTTTTTAAATCAGCTGCTCAGCGCCCAGAACTGCATGTCCAGGGCATTGGGCAATAAGAATTGCTCATGTCTGATGCCAAACAAAAAAAGACCGAATATTTAACAAACAAAAAAACTTTTTTTGTTTGTTATAGGATTTTGCAAATGAGTTATTTTTCTCCTTCACTGATGTGTATTGATGGGCTGCACTAATGGGCACTGATGAGGTGGCACAGATGGGCTGCACTGATGAGGTGGCACAGGTAGGCAGCACTGAGGTGGCACTGATGGGCAGCACTGAGGTGGCACTGATAGACAGCACTGATGAGCACTGACAGGTGGCACTGATGGGCAGTACTGAGGTGGCACTAATGAGCACTGAAAGGCAGCACTGAGGTGACACTGATAGGCAACACTGATTTGCCATTGATAGGCAACACTAAGGTGGTACTGATGGGCACTGATGGACAGCCCTGAGATGGCACTGACAGGCGGCACTGAGATGGGACGGCGCTCATCAAAGCACCGTCCACCAGAGGGCGCCGGTTCGCAGAAAGGAGCGTATCGTTCCAGCAGGCCGCAAATTTTGGCTAGCCTGGCCGAAGTCCACGCACACACAGGGGGCCACATACGAGCTGCTGCGGTGTAGCCCAGGCACCAGGACGCAATTTCCAGTTGCCATTGTGACCTGGCGCCTGGGTTTTGTTGAGCCTGCTGTAACATAATAAAATGTGGAAAAAGTGAAGCTCTGTGAATACTTTCCGGATGCACTGTATGTTTGCCTTTGTTGTTTGGGAATTTTCATACAAGTTAATGTCATTCTCAGTTACATGATATGCATCTTAGTGGAAAACCGGACGATCGTTTGTTGAATTTTCTCATAGTGTGTACTAGGCTTAAGGCTGGCAATACATGGATCTTTTTTTTTTTTCAATCAAGATGGAGGAATCCTTCCCACGTGCCATTGTATTCTGACAGAGGGGACTTCTCCACTGTCACAATACACTGAACAACAAATTTGCAATGGTCCTGTTTGAAAAAAGTCAATCATTAGATTAACCACTTACCAACCGGAAGGTTTTGCAGCTTTAGGACCAGAGCACTTTTTGCGATTCGGCGCTGCGTCGCTTTGACTGACAATTGCGCGGTCGTGCGATGTTGTACCCAAACAAAATTTGCGTCCTTTTTTTCCCACAAATAGAGCTTTCTTTTGGTGGTATTTGATCGCCTCTGCGTCATTTCTTATCGCCGCTATAAACAAAAGAAGAGCGACCATTTTGCAAAAAAACCCAAATTTCTTACTTTTTGCTAAAATTCAAATCCAAAAAAAATATATAAAAAAACATTTTTTTTCACCGTTTTTGGCCGAATTATATAATTCCTCATATTTGCGATAAAAAAAATTGCAATCGGCGTTTATTGATTGGTTTGCGCAAAAGTGGCCGCGTTTACGGATGGTGAGAATTCATTTGTGGGG
>BLSH010316824.1:439938-458905 GCA_018402905.1 Glandirana rugosa
AAGACTAGTGGCGATATATTTATTTTTTTTATCGTTGTTAAAACGTTTTTTTGCAAAATTGTTGCTATTTTTTTTATTTATATAGCGGTGATCAGAAATGACACAGAGGTGATCAAATACCACCAGAAGAAAGCTCTATTTGTGGGGAAAAAAGAACGCAAATTTAGTTTGGTTGCAACGTTGCACGACCGCGCAATTGTCAGTTAAAGCGTCGCAGTGCCGAATCGCAAAAAGTGCTCTGTTCCAAAAGGGGGAAATCCTTCCGGGGCTGAAGTGGTTAATGATGTAGCCCAACTCCAGGAATTGTAAAAGATCCACAATGATGCTCCCTTGTTAAATGCTCCTTATGTCTTAGGGCTCATACACACGGGTGTTTTTTGACGCCGGCGTTTTTGGGCGTTTTTTGCAGCTCTCCGTGTTATTCAATGGCCCTCTAAAAACGCTGGCGTTTTTGAGCAGTAGAGGGCGTCGGCGTTAGTGAGCTGTTTCTAGAACGCGGGATTGAGGCTGTAGCGTTTTGGCGTTTTTTTATGCTAATCGGCAAAAACGCTCACTAACGCTGTACCGGCGTTAACCGGCGTTTTTTGACGCAAACGTTTTTAGGTTGAAAAATAGCAGAGGACTGATTTTTTTTTAAAAAAACACCTATTGACGCCGATGCTCACTAACGCTTACTAATGCTCACTAAAGCCGGAAAAAACGCTGATTTTTCAAAAACGTCGTACCCGACGTTTAGCATATTTTTTCTTAGACGCCCGTGTGTATGAGGCCTAAAGGTTAAGTACAGTCATCATTGCGTACCTTAAACCGCTGCTCTGCGGCTATCATTTGGTCTGTTGGTGGAGCCTCAGGGTCATCATATACAAAGCTGGAATGAGACTAAAATTGTTAGCAGTTTACAGAGCAGGCTCTGGGGGACCAGTCGGAACTCTGGAGGAACTTCTTGAGTGAGAAATAAGGTAAGTGCACCCCTAGACATAATGAGCATTTAACTCACTGCAAGGGTGTTTTTTATTATTCCTGCAGTTGGGCTTTAATGATTTCAGAGCTTAATTAATTTGTGCCTTATCTAATTAGCAGAACTCCAGGCATGTATTTATGCACCTGGGTATATTTTTTTTTATATGTGTATCAAACACTGTATTATTTACATATTTTGTACACATATTGTTAGGCATTATAGATTTACATGTTATTACTTATTATTTATCAAATGTGCAGATTATTAGAACTGATGAAGGGGACATAGATCTTCAAAACATGCTGGCTCCCCTAGAACCTTTAATAAACCTTTAATAAATATATAAACATTGCTGCAGTATAGTACAGCATAGTACACCCCCTTGGACACAGGCACTGCCCCTCCTGATGGGATGGAGCAATCGCATACCTTCTGTTTTAACCTCCCGCCTTTAGCTATCTTTACCTGCCAGAACGTTTCTTGTCACTATATTGCATGCAGCACACCTGATGGGCTCTAATGCTGCTTTTCCTTCTCCCACACTGCATTCTACCATACAAGGGATTTCAAAAGGCATAGGCCGATATAAAGAAACATTAAGCGCTTATACACTTAAATTTCATCCTATCTTCTACACATTAACGTGTACCTGGTTCTTAAAGCTGAACTCCAAGCACAAACACTTTAAGGATTTCCCACATTAGGACCAGAGCACTTTTTGCGATTCAGCACTGCGTCGCGGGGAAATGTCGTATTTACATTGGCAGTTCCCAGCTTTTCTGCTATTGTAAGCGATCGCGGGTCGCCAGCAGACATCGAGTCCGCCCGACCGGCAGCGCACGCTCGCCCTCTAGCCGTGCATGCGCAAACCGCCATTTATGGATGCCGATTCGTGCTACGCTGCCACTTTGCAGCAGTGAATGTACACGACGTGCTCGGGAAGTGGTTCATTTAATAATATTCCTCTATAGTCGCAAATAATTTAAATCCACTTTGTGTGCATCAAATGCCTTTGCAGGCCCAGGTATTGCCTTTTAAAAGTAGCAATGACGTCACCTCTATGCTATACGCAGCCTTTGCAGACAGCAGAGCTGTGGTAGGGGTCCAGCAGGCTCCACCCACTACAGGCTGCCTGCAGAAAAGGAGATGGAGACAAGACCGGTCACCCTGCACAAAAGGAGAGCAGTAGTTTACGGTCTATAGCACAGGGAGCTTTCCCACTGGACTCTTCAACAGATCTGGAAGAAATATGTAAAGCACAATGAGATTAAAGTAAGAATACCCATGTCTCTTCTATTTAGACAATATTTGCTTAACCACTTGACCACTGGGCACTTAAACCCCCTTAACAACCAGACCAATTTTCAGATTTCAGTGCTCTCACATTTTGAATGACAATTAGTCATGCAACACTGTACCCATATGATTTTTTTTGTCCTTTTTTTCACACAAATAGAGCTTTCTTTTGGTGGTATTTAATCACCGCTGGGTTTTTGATTTCTTGCGCTATAATTAAAAAAAGACCGAAAATTTTGTAAAAGAAATGCATTTTTCTTCGTTTCTGTTATAAAATTTAGCAAATTAGTAAATTTTCTTCATAAATTTTGGCCAAAATTTATACTGCTACATATCTTTGGTAAAAAAAAAAAAAAACAACAAATTAGTGTATATTATTTGGTCTTTGTGAAGGTTATAGAGTCTACAGGCTATGGTGCCAATCACTGAATATTGATCACACCTGCTGTACTGATGGCCTATCTCATTTCTTGAGACCCTAACAAGCCAGGAAAGTACAAATACCACCCAAATTACCCCTTTTTGGAAAGTAGACATTCCAAGGTATATTTAGTAAGAGGCATGGTGAATTTTTTGAAGTTGTATTTTTTTCCCACAATTCTTTGCAAAATGAAGATTTCCATAAATTGTCATATATTAACAGGTTATTTCTCACACCCAGCATATGCATACCACAAATTACACCCCCAAAACACATTCTACTACTCCTCCTGAGTATGGCAATACCACATGTGTGAGACTTTTAAACAACCTGGCCACATATAGAGGCCCAACATGCAGGGAGCATCATCAGGCGTTCTAGGAGCATAAATTACACATATAATTTCTTGACTACCTCTTGCAGGTCCTGGAGCACCAGGAAAATGGAAACGCCCACAAAAATTACCCCATTTTGGAAAGATAACACGCCAACGTATATTCTAG
Organism: Glandirana rugosa; assembly: GCA_018402905.1. Classification (NCBI taxonomy): domain Eukaryota; kingdom Metazoa; phylum Chordata; class Amphibia; order Anura; family Ranidae; genus Glandirana; species Glandirana rugosa. The sequence continues at coordinate 443,120 of BLSH010316824.1, forward strand.
GAGGCATAATGTGTCTTTTGAACATGTAATTTTTTCCAGAAATTTTTGTAAAATGTGGAAAGAAAATTAAAACACATTTTTTTTTTACACAAAGTTGTCCATTTAAACAATATTTCTAACACACAGCATGTCCCTACCAAAAATTACACCCCAAACTATATATTCTGCTACTCCTTCTGAGTATGGTGATACCACATGTGTGACACTTTTACACAGCCTGGCCACATGCAGGGAGCACCGTCAGGTGTTCTAGGGGCATACATTTCAAATCTAATTTGACTACCTTTTACACTATTGTGAGGCAATGTGGTGGCATGGATAGGCACTGTAGTGGCACAGATGGGCAGTGTAGGGCATGGATGGGCAGTGTAGTGGCAGGGATGGGCACTGTAGTGGCATGGATGGGCACTGTAGTGGCATGGATGTGTCACAGATGAGAACTGATGTGTTATGGATGAGCATGAATGAGGCACAAATGAGCCATGGATGGGGATGGATGAGCCATGGATGGAGATGGATGAGCACGGATGGGGATGACTAAGCTCGGATGGGGATGACTGAGCACGTATGGGGATGACTGAGCATGGATGGGGATGACTGAGCATGGATGAGGATGGATGAGCATGGATGGGGATGACTGAGCATGGATGGGATGACTGAGCATGGATGGGGATGACTGAGCACGAATGAGAATGGATGAGTACAGATGGGGATGACTGAGCATGGATGGGGATGGATGAGCCATGGATGGAGATGGATGAGCACGAATGGGGATGGATAAGCATGGATGGGGATGACTGAGCACGGATGGGATGACTGAGCATGGATGGGATGACTGAGCATGGATGGGGATAACTGAGCACGAATGAGGATGAATGAGTACAGATGGGGATAACTGAGCACGGATGGGGATGGATGAGCCATGGATGGAGATGGATGAGCACGAACGGGGATGGATAAGCATGGATGGGGATGACTGAGCACGGATGGGATGGCTGAGCATGGATGGGGATGACTGAGCACGAATGAAGATGATGAGTACAGATGGGGATGACTGAGCACGGATGGGGATGGATGAGCCATGGATGAGCACTAATGGGGATGGATGAGCACGGATGGGGATGACTGAGCACGGATGGGTATGGATGAGCAGGGATGAGGATAACTGAACACGGATGGGGATGACTAAGCACGGATGGGGATGACTGAGCACGGCTGGGTGGGTGAGCATGGATGGATGGGGTGAGCATGGCTGGGTGGGTGAACATGGATGGATGGCTGGGCGAGCATGGATGGGTGGATGAGCATGCATGGCTGGCTGGGTGAGGATGGCTGGACATGGCTGGGTGAGGATGGCTGAGCATGGATGGATGGATGGCTGGGTGGGTGAGCATGGATGGGTGGGTGAGCATGGATGGCCGCCTGGGTGAGGATGCCTGGCTGGGTGAGGATGTATGGATGGTGGGAGTGCAGCCTGTCACATAGCAGCACTGTGGGCACTACACATCCTGCCCACAGCGCTGCAGCATCTCCTATCTCCCCCTCTCCTCTCACACTGAAACGATCGGTACAGAGAGGGGAGAGAAAAGCGGGCACTTCCGCCGGCTTGTTTACATGTGATCGTTCCATCATTTGATGGAGTGATCACGTGGTAAAAGACCGCTGTGAGCGGCCATTCACCGCGATCCATGAAGCGCCGGCTCTAGGGGCCACGGATGTTCCCGGGGAAGCGCGTTCATGGGAGGACGTCATAGTATGCCCTCTCGGAGTTATGCAACCGCCATGTAGCTGTCATTTGACTATAGGGTGGTTGTTAACAGGTTAAAGTGGTATTAAAGGTTTGCCTTTAAACTAAAAATAAATAAATAAATAACAAACATGTCATACTTACCTGCTCTGTGCAATGGTTTTGCACAGAGAAGCCCTGATCCTCTTCTTCTTGGGTCCCCAGCTGGCACACCTGGCTCCTCCCTGTTGATCAGTGCCCCCAAAAGTAACCCACTTGCTCGCTGCCGAGGCCTGCTCTATGCGTCTATAAGAACAAAGATAGAAACACAATGATTAGGCACTAGACACTTGTTTTGAACCAGGAGAGTTTGTGGGGTTAACTGCAACACTTCGCTGCCCAGTTTGACTCTTGGGGAGGAGAGCACAAGACAATGTTGTAATGGGTTCTTCAAGACACTTGTGTGCAGACAGCTTAAAATCCAGCAAGAAGAGATAAACTGTCTTTGTGAAAACAGCGGTCAGTGCTGAGCTATAATAAACAGACCATGCCTGGTCTTATGTTCAAAAAAGTGCATAGAATTTATTGGAAATAAAAACTTACATAAAACAAGCGCAGGTAGTCAGTAAATCCACAGTCCACAGATATTGATGAGACAATAGTCGTTTTGCAGGCGATATTAGATGGAAAGTTCCCAGGGGCAGCCAGGCTGAGAGTGTATAGAGCAGCGGCTCGGCATCGCTCCTTCCTCATTGATTCACTGGCTGTGATTGACAGCAGTGGGAGCCAATGGCCAATGAGGAGACGGTGTCCCGGGACAACCAAGGCTCTCATGCGCATCACTGGATTAAGAGGGGGCTCAGGTGAGTATTAGGGGGGTTGTGGGGGGAGCAGCACACAGAAGGTGTTTTATCTTCATGCACAAAATGCATGAAGGTAAAAAACCTTCAGCCTTTACAACCACTTTAATACGGAGGTTATCTTATGTTCTAAAGTTGGGGAGGTATGCTGTTTAGAAGATAGACAATATTGTTATATTTTATGTCCAGGACAGAAGAACTCTGATAAGTGCTTTATATCTAAACTGGCAACATAAGACTAATGTTATTTCAGAAAATGATGCATCTCTTCAGCGGCCAGAATTCCTTCTCAGTGTTTCATAACAGACAGTGGTGGCGATGTGCACAGACAGAGCACAGCTCCAGCTGAATTCTAATGATTTTAATGCGCAGACAGAACAATTCTCAGTTTCTGTATTTGGAGGTCATTATTTGCATATTAACAACCCACCCAGCTTCAAAAACAGAGAGATTTTATTTTTATTTAAAGATCGAAACAATTCTGCTAATTAGAGATTACAGGTGTAGCACTTACAACCAAAGAAGCCTCTGATGTTTTGGTCCACTGACTCTGGATGTCAATGACCTTTCTGGCAATGCCACACCTTTTGACACACTAAGGCTAAAGAGGGTATATTTGTGCAATACACGATAAATTAATAACCAGCAATGGAGAAAAAAACACAGTGAGCACTTATAGCACATTCAAAGACATTTTCAGGAAACATACAAATACCAGTAATTACCAACAAATAAATCATTAGGAAGTAAATCTTGGTGCTGTATATATCTCGCATATTATTACCAAAAACGTACCATTTTTTTCCTGTCAAATAAGACCATACACTGTACATACTGTATACTTGTACATATAAAATAAACATAGACTAAACTTGCATAGGTTGAACAGTTCAACTACACAGGGTGAGAACAAAATTCAAGTAGTTATAAAATCAAAACTTATTGAAGTACGTTTACAAATTTGAGACTGCAGATACATTAACTACGTATCTAAAATGCCGGGAGGCTGTCAATAGACGTCCTCCCCTTTGGCTCGGGCTGGGCGCGCTCTCACCGGTGCCGTGAGCGTGCCCGCGGGTCGGGCGGATCCGATGTCCACCGGAGACCTGAGATCTGCTCACAGAGAGCCAGAACGGGAAACCGTCGATGTAAACATGGCGGTTCCCTGTTCTGTGGGGGGGGGGGGGGGCATGACAGATCTACTGATCCCTGTCACTGGGATCAGTTAGATCTGTTATGCCCCTGCCAACCCCGCCCACCCCCCCAAAGTTAGAACACACCTATGGAACACATTTAACCCCTTCACTGCCCCCTTAGTGTTAACCCCTTCCCTGCCAATAACATTTATATAGTAATCAGTGTCTTTTTTTAGATCTGATCGCTGTATAAATGTCATTGGTCCCACAAAAGTGTCATAAACGTCCGACATGTCCGCTGCAATATCGCAGTCCCGATAAAAATACTGGTAAAAAAAATAAATAAAAACGCCATAAACCAATGTCCATAGTTTGTAGACGCTATAACTTTTGCGCAACCCAATCAATATACGCTGATTGCGATTTTTTTATACCAAAAATATGTAGAAGAATATATGCCGGTCTAAACTGATGAATACATTTTTTTTTTGGATATTTATTATAGCAAAAAGGAAAAAATATTGTTCTTTTTTCAAAATCGTCGCTCAAATACCACCAAAAGAAAGCTCTAGTTGTGGGAAAAAAAGGACGCCAATTTTGTTAGGGAAAAACAGTGCACGACCGCGCAATTGTCATTCAAAGAGTGACAGTGCTGAAAACTGAAAATTGGTCCGGGCAGGAGGCGGGTTTAAGTGCCCAGTAAGGAAGTGGTTAAAGGGGTTGTAAAACCTCCCGGTTTTTCACCTTAATGCATTCTTTGCATTAAGATGAAAATCCTTTTTTGTTGCAACAGCCTCCAGAGCCCAATCGTTCCCACGCCGGGGACGAGCCTAGCAACTCCAGCCGCGGGCTCAGATCCTAATTGGATAGATTGATAGCAGGGGAACCATTGCCTCCCGCTGCTGTCAATCAAGTCCAGTGATGCAGGAGGCGGGGCTGAGTCCTGTCTGTGTCATCGGACGTAGCAGCAGGACACGGGACCACGCCCGCATGAGTGCCTCCAGGGAAAAAGCTTCCCCGACGGGGCACTCGAGAAGTGGAGTCAGGAGTGCCGCTGGGGGACCCCAGAAGAGAAGGATCAGGGCCACTCTGTGCAAAACCACTTGACATCTATTGTAGGTTTATGGGGCAGGTGCGTCCTCTCTATGCCATTCAACTGGTTTTTAACCACTCACTCCATCATGGCTTTTGCCTTGCCTGGTCCCTCGGTGCCCTCTGCCTCACCCCTGGGACGGACATTATTGTTGGCACTCCCTTTACTCTTTTCAAGTCCAACCCCTCTATTTGGCTGACATGCAAGTAGTTGACCCCTCTTCATGACCAATTGTCTCTCATTCCCATTAGGATTCCATTAAACCATTATTCTACTCATATTCACAGCTACAGACTAATACAGCGTTGTACTCCTGACGAGTGGCTGTTAAACACTCTACGCGTTTTGTAGCGTATCAATGCTTATATCCAATGATCATTGTACCATCTCATCATGTATCCATTCATGTATTTGATTTTTATCCTGTACATGTAAATTCATGAATTTTCACTTTTATCATTATATGCTTTGTCGGCCATGGGTTATGGCATATGAGGGCTGGATTGATGTTTTTCAACAATCATGTAACATGTACTCAATATGTACAATAAATTTATACTATTTTATATATTTTGTACTTTGTTTATGTGGAATACCTCATTTAAAGTCCCATGACCAATTCCCTCATTTTAGAGGAGGGAAGTATGACATGTTTGTTATTTAAAAAAAAAAAAAAAGCGGGCCTTTAGCATCGCTTTAACTCAAAAAAATTTTTATTTTTTTTTCTCCTGCAGAATCTTCATGATTTGTACTGCCAGAGGGCAGTGAAATCCAACATGGTGCTCACCCCACAGCAATGCAGCTGGAGCATATTGGAATGTGCTAAAACTGTGCTGTGCAGCATGCTTTCAAACGCAAATTTAATGTGGATGCACCTACTAACAAGTCCATTTTGAAGTGGTACAACAATTTCATTGAGAAGGATGAATCTGTGATCAGAGAAAGGGACATTGAAGCCGACCATCGGTCTTCAAGCAAATTGTTGATCTCGTCAGAGAAACCTTTTTGTGCAGCCCCAAGAAGTCAATGTGCAGAGATAGCCAAGAGATGCACATCCCCCAAAGCGCGGCAGACAAGATCTTACGCAAACATTTGCAATTTCACCCTTACAAGCTGTAACTGGCCCATAAATTACACATGCAAGACAATGAAACCTGACATGCACGAATCTCAAGGCTTTCATGGAAAATGATGATAATCTGCTGTCAAAGATCATTTTCAGTGATGAGGCGACCTTCCACTTAAGGTGCACACATTGAATCAGTGTGTGCGATACCAACCAATACCACATTAAACTTTATGAGTCAATGCAGCTGTAGCCACCAATGTGTAAGAATATGCCAGTAAAGTTACATTCTATATCTGCTGAAAATCAAGGTGTTTTTGTGCTCACCCTGTATATTGTAAGCATATTATCAAACTTTTTCTCCCAGCTTTCTTTAAATATATATTATTTGGGAATAATAAACATAGTCAAGGCAATGCAATTGTTGAAAACTTTTGTAATGAGGTTGGAGCAGGCGTTTCTGTTTTTATACTGAACACATACTGTATGTAGCTAACCTACCCTAAGCAGTGGTATTTCTCTAGCCTAAATTTAGTTCAGCTGGGATGTAATCAGGCTGAGGATGAATTTATAGATCTGCTTCCTCAGGTTTTCCCCAAGCTCAGTGCTATTGTTTGCATCTGTCTGCTGTTGGGGTATGTTGCTGGCAATGGTGTAAGAGGATACCATAACATGGTTATGGTACTGTAATGATATCACGTGCTGGACACACCAAAAGCTGGCAACCATTTTGTTCAAATTTCAGCCATGACATGTTTAGCCTAACAAACACCCAGTGCAGAATACCACAAACACCCCCTCCTCCCTGTTCAGCCTGGAATTCCAACAGACACTTTAAAATAAATTGTTATCTTAGCTATATGAGCCAGGATATCTGTTTCTGCTAGGCCGGCTATTAAACCTACCGAGCATGGCATCAAAGAGGCTCAGAATTAACGAGGGTCGTAAAAAGGGGTACAGAGCCACAGCGACCTATACCTCATGAAAACGTAAGAAATATACTCAGGGTTAATAAATTCAGATAAGAACGTGACCTCTTAATAAAAAGTACATATTTGAATGCAGAATTTTACACTGAACAAATTAAGTCTAAACACAGCTAGGCCCGATCACATGGGGAACCTCTAATATAACTTTTGCCTCCTAAATTAATTACATAATGGAAACCTGTCATGTTTAGACTTGTTGGAATACAAAATTCATACTGGACTATAGTTGATGAGTTTCAGGAATGCACCTTGGACATATTGCGAGATATGATATTGGTACAGAAATTGTATATCAGGGAGGGTTGTTATTCCATGGTCCACCGCAGACAGCCCACGGGCATTCCTTATCCATGTGAGTGGTCAGGGGCATATGGACCCACCCTTTGCTTCCAGAGAAAAAGGGAATAGACAGGACAATCCTCAGTTCTCCCTTTACCATCAACTACGAACATCTGAGAACCCGTTGGACTCATTGACAAAGCTCTGTTCAATCACAGATATTAACTGCAAATATCTTTCTCCCATCCATTCTGCCTTATCTCTTTGCTGCTGTATAATATGTCTTTATTGCTTTGTAACACCATTTTTCTGTAAATCTTTTATTTGCACCAATTTTGACCATTGCATTATTAAACCTTATTCTGAAAAGTGTTAATCTTGTCCCTAAAGCTCTTAAAGCAAGCAATAACAAACCTGTTTTTGAAGAGTGCTACTGTTTAGAATAAATCATCTGAATATTCCTGTCTGTGGTGACAACGTGCGTTACAAGCAATTATTCTAAAATCATAATTGGTATTGCTAAAATTACGAGGTTCTCTGGCTTGGTCCACAGAGGTGGTGGCAGTTAAAGGGTTAATTGCTTGAATTAGCCCGGTAACAATCGCTCGCAGGCTGATAGCACATAGATTGTGGTCCCGCAAGCTGGGAAATCTTTGTGCTGGAAGTAGCTGAGAGTGGCATTGTTACGTTAGTGACAAACGCGATGTGAGATTGGCTGGTCCTCTGTCACGAGTTAGTGAGGAGGGCAGGGATCTGATAGCCGCGTTCGTCACATATTGTTGGCAGCGTGTTGGGATAGTTTTGCCTTAGAGCATTCAGTGCATTGTTAGGAATTAGCTCTGCACTGAAGGATTGTAACCTTTGTGGAAACAGTCCTTTGAGACAAGCTGGTGTATATTTTTTATGTTTTTTTTTTGTAAGAGACATACAGCAACAGCTCCTTCCTATAGCTCCTTCCTATCTCTGCTTTCTGTTCTATCTTTTCCGCTTGCAAAATGTCTGGGTTATCAGGGTATAAGAAAATGAGCAAAGATGACCTGACTGCTGAGTGTACAACAAGAGGCCTTGACATCAGTAATAAAACTCATGGAGACATGATACGGGCCCTACAGGAGTACGATATCTGAGCAGACCAAAACTCGGGGAACTTGAAGCTGAAGGAGTTCCGATACTCCAGAGCCCAATAGTTCAGAGTCGGCGGCCTCACAGGATGGGCACACAGAGACTGACAAGGGAATACCACTGATTGTCCCCTCTAGGTAGGCCACAGCAGGAGCAGGCCAGCCCCAGATTGCCTGCAACCAGCACAGACTCTCTTCAAATGCAGGAAACGCTACAACGCATCAGAGATACGGATCCTGTGATGTTCCTGCAGTTTCTGGAACATCAGCCTGCGGCTGAGAGAGAGGAACTCCAGGATGCAGCTGAGAGAGGCCGCAGAACGCCAGGCTGAGAGAGAAGCTGATCATCGGCACAAACTGGAGATAGCGAAACTCCAGCAGCAACGGCAGGCTCAGAACCTCGGATCCCTAGAGCACAGGGACACCTCTATGCCTGTGAGCCCAGCAGCCAAATTTCCAGTCATGGAAAAGGACAGTGACATTGACGTGTATCTACTGTCGTTTGAAAAAACTTGCCGTCAGTTCCATTTGCCCCCAGCACAATGGGCCCGGTACCTGACGCCAGGGCTACGAGGCAAGGCCCTGGATGCGTATGTCGACCTCCCAGCGGAGCAGGACAAAAACTACAAAGCCATAAAGTCTGCGATTATTCAAAAATATTAACTAACCCCGGAAGTGTACCGAAAACAGTTTAGGTCCCTGCAAAAGGGGCCTGGGGACTCCTATATGGATGTGGTAAGCCGTTTACGTACCACCTTCCAACAGTGGTCTAGAGCCAATTCTTTTGAGTCCCTGGAAGATCTCATGATTGAAGATCAGCTTTTGCACATCTGTCCTACAGACGTCAGCTATTTTGTGTTAGAGCGGAAGCCCAGTTCTGCTAAAGCAGCATCAGAACTGGCAGATACCTTTATCAACACTTGGGTATCGGACCATCGCAAGGCCCCACCTAATGGCTGGAAAGGGGGGAAAATCACACGTGGCAACCCCTCCTCTGCCTGCAAACCAAGTTCCCCAGGAACCAGCGCCTGCTGTCTCTGGTGTCACCCCAATTACACCTGACACCCGCAGATGCTACACCTGTGGGAGAGCCGGCCATCTTAAGTCACAGTGCCCTGAGCAGAGGAAGATGACATCACCTGGCCAGCTGGCCAGCAACTCTTCTTCAGTGCTGTTTGTCTGCAAGAAAGCTTGGGTAACTACCGCCAACTTGCAGCAAGTCACCGTGGGCAACCGGATTGTAACTGGTTTCTGGGACACCGGAGCTGAAGTCACTTTGGTCCGACCAGAGGTGACAGAAAGAAGGGACATCATCCCTGGAAAGTTTTTTACCCTCACTGGAGTTGGGGGGACATGCTCACGAGTGCCCATGTTTTTATTGATTGGGGCGCTGGGAGTGGAATGAGAGAGGTGGGAGTCTCGGACAAGATCCCCACAGGCGTTCTGTTGGGTGCTGATTTAGGTACCCTTGTTTCTTACTATACCTTTGCTAAGAGCACCCAGGATGCTCCCACGGAACTCTCTGGACCTACCAAGGTACTGTTTACAGATATTTTCTTAATCTTAATTAGATTTACCCGCGCCTTGGAGTAAAGTGACAGTTAGATATCAAGAGCAGCTGGTATAAATAATATAACCTTGCAAAGTTACATTAAAATAAATTAAAATAGAAAAGTACCGCGCTCATACAGCAGCTACCATACCCATAGAGATGGGAAATCTCTTATGTGTACTTTTAATCTCTTTGGAATAGAGGTAAATACAGAGATGATTATGCTGCGTTAATGAATCATAGCGTTTTCACAAACTATAATCCTGTCTTTTAGACCTCATAGAGTGTTATTGTGCTAAAAAACACGTAAACCATAAAGATATTTTGGATTAACTAAATGTTCATAAGTAAGTCCTAGGGATAAAGAAACTTCTTTGGTGATATTTAGAGGGGTGTTGCAGTAAACTCAATATTTTCCGGATGGAAGCTTTTCTGTTTCCAAATTGCTTTACATCCACTTGCTTCCCCACTTACCAGATAAATCTGACCACAAAGGGTCAAAAATGGCCTTGTAAATGACTTCTCTAGGCTTGCAAAACAACAAATAAGTTCATCGCTTCACTCTGGATATCCTCCACTAGGAACCCCAATGGTACCCCACTTACCAGATCACGATGTGGTGCAAAGCGACTCTCAGTGGGGAAGATCATACCAGAGGAATGGTGTAAGGTGTCCGCCTCTCCACAGCACTTCCTGTCATCCTTAGGATAACTCCAAAAGCGAGGAAGGGAAGGAAGGGAAAGGAACTTCCAATAGTGAAGCCAGTTTTTTATTTTTGTTCAAATTAAAACAAGTAAAAGCGAAAATGAAACAAAACAAAACAAAATATAACCACCCATATGCGGGTGTTCGCATGCAATAGGGCTTTAAATTTGTATAAATGAATGGAGCAGGGGACGCCAAACAGCGCTCCACCTGCGTTCCTCAGACCGGAAGTGATGTACACGTCCCTTGCCACCCTACACGGCGTTTCGTCGACTGCTCGTCAACGTCATCAGGGGTCAAAGGGTTATGCACATCACTTCCTTTATATATGCTTCCGCTCTGAGTAAATTATAAAACACCTGGTGATCTTAGGTCATTGTGATCATGTGTTAAATACAACGTTAAAGTGACTTTTGATTAGACTCCCTCTAGTGGGGAGATATAATTAGTGTACTCTTTCTAAGGCCCCTTTCACACTGGAGCGTTATTACAGCTGTAAAGCGCTAAAATTACTGTTGTAATAACGCTCTAAATATTATTTTCATGCATCTCTATGGATGCTTTCAGACTGAGGCGTTGCGCTAGCGCAGCGCTGAAGAAAATCATGCAAGCATGATTTTTCAGGAATGTGGGGAGCGGTGTATTCACCGCTCCTCCACCGCTCCTGCCATTAAATTCAATGGGCAGCGCTCCCGTAGCGGCTGTACACCGCTCCGGGAGCGCCGAGCGCCGGCACTTTTAACCCCTGTTTAACCCGTTGTGGGGGGGTTAAAAGTGCCCCGCACCCACCTGCATAGCGGCGCCGTAGCGCCTCTATAACAGCGCTAAATCCCCGCTGAGACTAGCGGGGATTTACCGCTACCGCCCGCCAGCCCCAGTGTGAAAGGGGCCTAAGTGATAACACCCATATGTAATGTGTTGCGCGTCCTCCCCAAGGAGCCCTAGTGGGAAGAGCGCGCATCACTGGTGCCATTTAAAGCAAATGTGCATAATGAAAATTAATATGTTAAATACCTCTTAAAATACATGAGATATGAGATTGCAAAAAGATTTTAAGAAACAAAAATTATAAATGTGAATAATGTGAAAATAGATTAGGTAAAATAAAATTAAACATTAAAAATTTTCCAGAAAACAATTTAAATCAATATCAGAGTTTATACCAGCAGGTCTTAGCGTGTCTAATTTGTAGATCCAGGCCCTTTCATTCCTTGATAATTCCCTCACCATATTACCCCCTCGCCAATGGGGTTGTATCCGGTCTATACCAAAGAAGGAGGCCAGCCCTGGATCTCGATTATGATGCAATCTGAAGTGATTGGACAATGTATGGTTCGGGAACCCCTTTTTTATATTATTCAGATGCTCGGCTATTCTTGTGCTTAAGCACCTCGTGGTTCGCCCCACGTATTGGAGCCCACATGGGCAAGTAATCATGTAGGTTACATGGGTAGATTTACAAGAGATGAATTTATTGATCGCAAAGCTGTCACCTGTGCTCTGCGATCGAAATGTATTCACTCTTGTCTTTGGAAATTTTGTAATCTTGCAAGCTTTGCAACGTTTGCAATAATAAAAACCCTGAAGGTCCAGAAAAGAAGGATTACGTTCAGGTGGGTTTAACGTTGTATTTAACACATGATCACAATGACCTAAGATCACCAGGTGTTTTATAATTTACTCAGAGCGGAAGCATATATAAAGGAAGTGATGTGCATAACCCTTTGACCCCTGATGACGTTGACGAGCAGTCGACGAAACGCCACGTAGGGTGGCAAGGGACGTGTACATCACTTCCGGTCTGAGGAACGCAGGTGGAGCGCTGTTTGGCGTCCCCTGCTCCATTCATTTATACAAATTTAAAGCCCTATTGCATGCGAACACCCGCATATGGGTGGTTATATTTTGTTTTGTTTCATTTTCGCTTTTACTTGTTTTAATTTGAACAAAAATAAAAAAACTGGCTTCACTATTGGAAGTTCCTTTCCCTTCCTTCCCTTCCTCGCTTTTGGAGTTATCCTAAGGATGACAGGAAGTGCTGTGGAGAGGCGGACACCTTACACCATTCCTCTGGTATGATCTTCCCCACTGAGAGTCGCTTTGCATCACATCGTGATCTGGTAAGTGGGGTACCATTGGGGTTCCTAGTGGAGGATATCCAGAGTGAAGCGATGAACTTATTTGTTGTTTTGCAAGCCTAGAGAAGTAATTTACAACGCCATTTTTGACCCTTTGTGGTCAGATTTATCTGGTAAGTGGGGAAGCAAGTGGATGTAAAGCAATTTGGAAACAGAAAAGCTTCCATCCGGAAAATATTGAGTTTACTGCAACACCCCTCTAAATATCACCAAAGAAGTTTCTTTATCCCTAGGACTTACTTATGAACATTTAGTTAATCCAAAATATCTTTATGGTTTACATGTTTTTTAGCACAATAACACTCTATGAGGTCTAAAAGACAGGATTACAGTTTGTGAAAGCGCTATGATTCATTAACGCAGCATAATCATCTCTGTATTTACCTCTATTCCAAAGAGATTAAAAGTACACATAAGAGATTTCCCATCTCTATGGGTATGGTAGCTGCTGTATGAGCGCGGTACTTTTCTATTTTAATTTTACTGTTTACAGATGTTGGGGTAATATCTGGGAAACCTATAGATAGACAGAGGGAGGGGGAGGGTGGAGTTGAGGTGCAGGGTTCCCCTTTGGCTAAGGAAGGAGAGGAAGTCCCCCTGCATGTGCCAATATCAAATGCATGTGTAGTTGATGTTAAGAATGTACTTACTGAATGTAATAATGTTTGCCTTTGTTGAAGATCACCCACAGTGCTGAAAGAGGGCAGGAGACACCGTCTCTGGCTGCAGAGCCGAGAAGTGGCCCTGATGGTACATTTCTGTGCTCTGATCCAGAGGACTGTGCCTCCCAGCCAAGGTCTTTGTGTGTCACTGGAGAGCTGGCAGGTCCTTGTGGTTCTATGGCAAAGCTAGCCCTGCTGACACACACAAGCTTGCAGCGTTCGACAGGCTAGCTGTTAGCTTCCCTGCTGAGAAAGATAACCAAAAGCCTGACAAGGTTGATCAAGAGATGGGTTTGACAGGTTTACTGGCAAGGGGCCTGGAGACTGGAAGGGTTAAACCGCTGCTCATTGTGTCCAGTCAACCTAAGAGGCATGGGTTGAAGGCGTCACCTGATATGGTCTGTGACGATACATGTGAAATCATAATGGCAAGAGACAGTACACCCCAAAGGGAAGACATAGGTGCCCTGTTAGATGGGATAGCTGACACTCAGGGAGTGGGCTTGGCCGTCAGCTCCGAGTGCCCTTCTCCCTCCAGGTACCTGCGATGCTGGAAGTGCTTACCGCATGCCATGTCAGGGTCATGGGAAACCCTGGGAGGGCACTCCATGGCGTCCACAGGGTGGGCGGCAGGGTGTATCTTCCCCTCACCCCTGCAGCCCACCTTGTCTCATAGGAAGTGCAGACAGGCGGGGCAAAGAAGTCTGAGAGAATACTGCAGTTAGGGGTCATTCAGGGAGCTCGGACAGCCTGGACACCCCCAGTTGTCTTGGTTCCTAAAAGGAGTCAGGTGACCAGGCTTTCAGGAGTCCTTAAAATGCTGAATGCCCTCCCTGCGGTTGTGGTCTCCCCCATGCCCAGGAACCATGAAGTGCCAGAGCAGCTGGCAGATGCCAGCTGTCTCACCATCATTGACCTGAGCAGGGGGCGTGGACCAACTCCTCTAACACAGAAGGCTCAGGATGAGTCAGCCTTCATCACCACATGTGGCTTGCCTGCCTTTGCCACAATGCTACCTGGGGTTGAGAACGCACCAGTCACCTCTCAGGAGGTCCAGACTGACCTACGGGGAAGGATGGAACCTTGTGAAGTGACCTGCTTGAGGGGCCTGGAAGGGATTGGCACTGTCTAGGTGGAGCACCTGGTGCTCCTGTCAGCAGTCCTGAACAACCTGGCAGGGCCCAATTTGACAGTTCCCCTTAGTAACTGTTGGATGGGCATGTCATCGGTTCGGTACTGGGAACAGCAGGGAGGAGTAGGCACCCAGAGGTCAGGAACTGGGAAGGTTGAGCATAGCATGGCCTGGTCTACTCCTCAAGCCAACATACTGGTTGTGTATTTCCTGGGTACAGCTGGCTACAATAGGATGCGGGAGTGCCACTATAGGGGCCCAGCTGAACCTGTGACTGACCGACCAACCCACCCGAGTACCAACGGACATGGTATCCATAATGCGAGTGTGTAAGGAGTACCTTACCTTTGCCATCCTGACAAAGGTACTGGCCGGTGCACCTGGGACACGGGCCCTGGACATCAATGGTCCGGTCCTGGCGCACACCAGTGCCAATACCTTTGGGTCAGGGGAAGCCCTGAGCCAAAAGGATGAGACAGAAGAGGAATATCTCATCCTCTACCTAGGCAGGAAGGCACCTCCTCATTTAACACATGCCACTTCTGAACAGAAGTGTCTTGTGGTCAGATGGGCACCCCAGAAGCTGTCACGTGATCCAAGTGGCTACAGTCGCCGGGTACTCTCCCATCACAACCTACCTTGTTGGCCCAACAGTGTTGCGAGGGAGAACAACCCACAACCAGCCTGGTTCTCCAGCAAGGCAAATGGGCCAGTCCGCAAAAACGTAAATGCCTTAGCCAGGCACACTTGTGTTGCAACATGCCAAGTCAGCCGCAGGGGGTTGTGTCAGGAGGGAAATTGCAGTTCCCTCCCATGCAACCACCTGAGGGGGGGGGGTGTAATGATATCACGTGCTGGACACACAAAAAGCTGACAACCATTTTGTTCAAACGTCAGCCATGACAGTCTTAGCCTAACAAACACCCAGTGCAGAATACCACACACACACCCTCCTCCCTTTTCAGCCTGGTATTCAAACAGATACTTCAAAAGAAATTTTCATCTTAGCTATATGAGCCAGGATGTCTGTTTCTTCTAGGCCGGCTGTTAAACCTACCGAGCATGGCATCAAATAGGCTCGGAATTAACGAGGGTCGTAAAAAGGGGCACAGAGCCACAGCAACCTTCCAGCTACCTATACCTCATGCAAACGTAAGAAATATACACAGGGTTCATAAATTCGGATAGGAACGTGACATCTTAATAAAAAGTACATATTTGAATGCAGAATTTTACACTGAACAAATTAAGTCTAAACACCGCTAGGCCCGATCACATGGGGAACCTCTGGCAACACTTTTGCCTCCTAAATGAATTACATAATGGA
>BLSH010316824.1:504711-530526 GCA_018402905.1 Glandirana rugosa
GGACGAAATGGGAGCGACCGAAACTGCCGAACCGATAACTCAGGGTCCACGATTCTCTGTCCCCTCAGCGACTGAGTCACTAGGGATGTAACAACTTCCGAGCGTTCAGATGAAGGGCGTTCTAAATGGTGGCGTGGACCTTCCGAATATATCGAACCACGCTCCGCCTCCCAGTATTGGGAGTGAGAATACAACATAGGTCCCAGGACTGAAAAAACGTCGTCCCGAACTTGTTTTTTGACAGAAACTCATGAGAGTTCCCGGTCTATAGTCGAGACCGCTAAGAAAAGGTCTCTGGAAACCGAAGCGTGAGCAACTAAGCATGGAAACAAGTTCCACATGCTGTACACCGCGGAGCCCACTTCCAAGGCTACCGAGGCACCCTAGATTTAAACCAGGAAAGACAAGACTTGCGAGCCTTCAACAATGTAGGGATCACTGAGTCAGCGACTCCCCTGTCTCTTAGCACCTGGGACTCAATAGCCAAGCCGTCAAAGCCAGCGAGGGTAAAGCAGGGAACAAGATGGGCCCCTGAGACAGAAGATCGTCTCTCAGTGGGAGCCGCCAAGGGGCGTCTGCCACCATTTGCACCACGTCGGCGTACCAAGTGCGCCGAGGCCAATCTGCAGCTACCAGGATTATTGGTATTCCCTCCGCCACTATCCTGCGTATCAGTCGCGGTAACAGTCTTATCGGAGGGAAGGCGTACAGAAGGCGGTAACGGCCCCAGGGGGCCACCAGAGCGTCCATGGCCACTGCTTTCCTCAAAGGGATAGCGAGCAGTCGTTGCCATTCACAATAAAGAAAATGATCAAAAAATTGATTGTAGGGGTAAGCCTTGGGGGCCCTAGGGGGCCTAGAGGACCCACACACATACGCAGAAGACTGCGATTCACCATCCTGGCTCAATCGCAGCGTAGTGCGAATGCCAGTGATAATGGCGGCGACCAACGCTTTTTCGCGCGCAGCCGCCGCCCCCTGATCCTCTTCACCGTCCGATGGGCCCAGTTCCACATCAGATAGGTCCACTGGGGTCCCTGAGACCCCTGATGCCACTTCCGGATCAGAATCCTCCCCTGATGAATAAGGAGGAGGAGGGGGATGCTTCTTGGGGGCCTGTTGGGCGACCTCCGCCCGGGGGAGAAATTCACTAAAGAGCACCCGCAGCTGGTCCAAAAATGCCCCTTACGCAGATTGCGCCGCCGCTGATGCCTCCTCAGCAGGTTCAGCAGTGTAATCTGCCATCGTTTTGCCCCCGGAACCCTCTCAGTGACACACAGGTGGTACTAAAGAGGATGAGGCACCCCCCACACTGCCGCACACCACCTCCCCACAGCGCACCAGGGAACCCAGGAGGACTGCACCCGCCACCACCAGCACCCACAGGGGAGCCCAGCTGTACTTGCTGTTTTTGCTGCCAGTAACCCTGGAGGATCGTCAGAAGAGCCGTGCCGTCCGATCACCACTGCTCCACAGAGAAGGGAAAACGCTGCACACCCGTTTTTGCAGAAGCATGTGGTCAAAATGGCCGCTGTTAGACACTAGAGGCCCGAAACCCCCTGTACAGGGACGTGCAGTACCGCAAACGGCCGCTCTGAGCGCTAGAGGGAAAGCCCCATAGGCCAAATATGTCTGCGGCTATGGCAAAATGTCGGCGTTCCGCCGCAAAATGGCGGCCGATCGCCGCATGGCGGCGAAAAACAAAAACGAACGGCGCCAGACAAACGGGTGCGGTGCGGGGGTAAGGGGGGTGTGAAAGGGGGGCAGGAGCTCCATGCGCCCCTGCCGGCGGCTACCCAGAAAAAAATGTTTTGTTTTTTTTTAACTCTCACTCACCACTCCGGA
Source organism: Glandirana rugosa (assembly GCA_018402905.1). Taxonomy (NCBI): domain Eukaryota; kingdom Metazoa; phylum Chordata; class Amphibia; order Anura; family Ranidae; genus Glandirana; species Glandirana rugosa. The sequence continues at coordinate 506,557 of BLSH010316824.1, forward strand.
CGAGCGCCGTGTTTAGCCACCCAGTCGCAGACTTTCCGCCCCTGCCTGGACGGTATGCTGCAGGCCGGGGCTGGGCATAAGTGGGGATCACCCCAGGCCACCCGCACGGAACGGGCACTATGTGGCGGGTCCCCATACTGCAGAACTGGCTCACATAGGTCGGCCAGGTCGGGGAAAGTACAGAGCTCATGGACTCTCTATGCCCCGACTGGCTTCTTGATAGCAGATCAATCTTGATAGAAGACAATAAAATAAAATAAAATAAAAAGAATGGTCACAAACAGGACCACAATTCCCCTAAAGGGAAGCCAGGTCAACTCCTTGCAAACTAGGCATTGAAACTGCTAAGCTATGCTATGGAGGGGGTTTATGTGGGAAGAGAGGACGGCCCCATGGGAGGAGCCAGCTGTTTCTTTTCCCTGCCTAGTTAACTCCTAGTGAGACAAGCATAAACCCCACACGTCATGGAGAGCTGCGTCTATCAGTGAACGATAGGAGAAAAAGGAGACATTAACTTACCCGAGTATCGGATTGAGTCCCACATTTTCAGACTGTGCATCATCAGAGGTCTTAAAGAGGATGGGCGGCTTTATGTGGAAGCCAGAGTGGAGCAGTGATTGGGATAAAGTCACAATATGGTAATTCTAAGAACACCCAAAGGAGAACATTTGAGATGGAATGTAATAAAGAGCTGTGAGCACAGTAAGCTGTGGGATTTGTGCTAATTGGAATATATTTCTATGTTGGGGACACCTAGGCCTCCCTGTAGTCTACGTGCAAAAACAGAACAAACGGGGAGGCCTCTTGTTTGTTTGTAGGCCCAGATAAAAGAGAGAGATTCTGAGGTCATGTTTAAGGAGATTCAGCTTGCATGTGGCTGAGCATGCTTAGAGGGTATCTGTTAGACATAGGGATTTTGTTTTTTTTGTTTAATAACTTTTTAGTAATATGAAAAGTCAGAGTTACAGAACATTTTCTGAGTGGCAAAGTGGCGCGAGACAGTTCCCGGCATGTCTTAGGGATCCATATAAGGGGGAAGAGATCAGCGTTGCTCAGATCTCGCTCTATTTGAACCCATAGTTTTGATTGTTTGTGATGTTTCCAATCCATTAATCTGTTTAGGACACATGATAGGAAATAGTTCTCGAAGTCTGGAAGGGCCAATCCGCCGTCTGTTTTTGGTTTAGTCAGTAGAGAACTCGGGAGCCATGGTCTTTTACCACGCCAGACATATCTGCGAACTAGGGAGCCCAAGATGGTGAATAACCCCGGTGGGATTTTATATGGGATCATTTGAAACATGAAGAGGAGTCTGTGCAGTATGTTCATTTTTACCACGTTTATACTCCACAACCAAGAATGAGCCAGCTGAGACCATCTCTGCAGATCCACTTTACCACTTAAAGGGAAAAGCGGACTTCAGGGCCGCCGCTGCCCCAGAGGGGACAGAAATATTTAGAATTTCTGACTTGTCCGTGTTTATTTTAAAATTTGATATGTTGCCAAAGGTCGTGAAGGCTTGCATAAGACTAAGAAGGGTAACGGTAGGTTGTTGGACATAGAGTAGTATATTGTTCATGTATGCCGCGTATTTATGCTCGTACGCACCAACGGTGATTCCATGTATGTTAGGGTCCTGCCGGATCGTTGCTAAGAATGGTTCAAGGGAAAGGGCAAATAAATGGGGGAGAGGGGGCATCCTTGCCGCGTTCCATTAAATAACGTGAAGGGGTCGCTAAGTGTGGCATTAATGTGGAGTTGTGCCGTTGGGGAGTTGTATAGAGCCGCTATTCGCTTGAGAATTCCGGGGCCCATCCCCAACGCGGACAAGGTGAGCATCAGGTATTCCCAGTCCACCCTATCAAACGCCTTATCAGCATCGGTTGACCAAAGTAAGGTGGACTGGGAGGTTGCCCGTGCATATGAGATTAGAGACAACGTGCGTAGGGAGTTGTCACGTGCTTCTCGTCCAGGTATAAAACCCGTTTGATCCCTGAAAACCCACTGGGGTACTAGGGGGAGGAGTCTGTTAGCCAGCGCCTTGGCATACAATTTAGCATTGATATTTATTAATGAAATAGGCCTATAGTTACTGCACTGGGAAAGGTCCTTTCCAGGCTTGGGAATGACTGTAATGTGAGCGTGAAGAGTTTCCGTTCTTAGGGCGCCGGAGTCTGTGACACTGTTAGTATATCGAGTGAGTTTTGGGAGCAGGATGTCTGCATAGGCTCTATAGTAAGCTACACAGAGACCATCCGGGCCAGGTGCCTTACCGTTAGGCATAGACTTAAGAGCCTCTATCAATTCAGAGGTTGTTATCTCTGACCCCAGTGCCTCAAGAGAAGAGGTTGGTAGCTCAGGTAGTTTCACCTGTGCTAGATAGGAGCGAATGAGTGTTTCCCTTTCTACCGTATTCTCAGTATTCTTATGGAAGTGGTAGAGATGTTGATAGAAGGTGCGAAATTCCTTAGCTGTGGATTTAGTGTCATGGGCTACAGAGTTGGTCGAAGTGCGAAAACAGGCAACATAGGCCGCAGTCTTTTTTTGTTGCAGGGATCTAGCTAAGGCGCGGCTAAGTTTATTACCCCATTCATATATTTTCTGTTTATTTATTCTAAACCGCGCCTTCTGTTCTTTATGGAAAAGTGTTTTCAGTTCTTCTTGCTTCATGGTAAAGGGGTGGAAAAGGGATAGGGAGGATTGCAGTTTGTGTTGCCTTTCTAGGGAGGCAATTTCTTTTAGGAGAGGAGCTTGATTTTTGGTTTCCATTTTTTTCCCCCGGGAGCTGAGTTCAATAAATTTTCAATGTATGAAGGCTTTATGGGCCTCCCACAACAACCCAGGGGAAACAACTGGGGAAGTGTTTTCTGTGAAGTATAGGGACAGGTCGGTTTCTATCTTTTTTTTATCTAGTTCGTTGTGTAGGATGGAATCATTGAGTTTCCAATTGGAGTGCTTAATGGGGACAGAGGGGACTTTATTTTTAAGCAAACAGGGGCTTGATCGGAGATATTGGAAGTTTCTATCTTGGTAGTGAGGATATGATCTAAGTGTTGGTGATCTATTAAAATGTAATCTATTCTGGAGTGAGAGCGGTGCCTATGGGAATAATGAGTATAATCGCAATCGCTTGGGTGCAATATCCTCCATGAGTCAATCAGTTGTGCTTTGTGAAATCGTTTACGAGTATGGGAGTTTCTTTAGAGATATGCAGGATCTGCCTAGGGAAGTGTCAATTTTAGGTTCCAGAAGGAGGTTGAAGTCTCCCGCTAGGACCGTGCAGGAAAATTATGTCACCCGGCAGGCGTTTCATTTCTCTATAGAGATTGTGCCTTTTGCCCGATGTTTGGAGGCCACAGACATTCAGTGTTACTAGATTAAGAGTCACCATTGGGTCCAAAGGGGGAGCACTACACATTTGGTAATTGTAAACAACCAGTCCCTGGACACGGAGAGGGAGTAGAAAACGGGGGGGAGGGGGAAGAGGAGTAGGAGGTAAAGCATGAGGGGGTAAGAAAGGTGAACAGAGGTGAACAGAGTGAGAAAATAGTTAAAAACATAACATGGTGTCAGTTATGTTTTGCACGCAGATCCCTGCAGTGCGATCGTGGGAACATCAGCGCCTCCCCGCGCATCCGCGGATGCCCGCCAGCAGGCCGGAAAGCCCCAGCGGTATTTGAGCGCGTTGGCACAGAGCTTATCTGTGAGGGGCTTCAGGCTTCAGAGCCCGGCGCCGTTCCAAAGTCTCTTTAGCCAGGTCAGGGTAGAAGGAGAGGTGCACGCTGTCAAATTCTAGCGTGGCGGCCTCCCTGGCCTTCTGCATGATCTGCTCCTCCTCCTCGAAGTAGTGAACCCTGCAGATGATATCCCTTGGCTTTTCAGAAGTGACATTCCGACATTTAGACTTCCTTCTTAATTGCTCTTTCGAGACTATGGAGCATGGAGGCCAGTTCGGACTTGGTTGGGAGGCCACTTACCAGCACTGCGACCTCGGAGTGGTGAGTGGCGGACTCCTCTCCGTCCGAACCGGCGTACATAGCAGGAGACTGCCATCTGGTCGCAGGCCTGAGGCGGGGGGCGAAGCTATCACCTCGTGGTGAGCGGCCTAGGCCATCGGCGTCCAGCGAATCCTCCGGTCCCAAAGCCAGGAATCTATTGATGGATCTGGTCAGTGTATTTTTTGTAGGGAGGGACTTCCCCGTCTGTTTCCCCATGTCGGTAGATGGGTGATTAGCGCTAATAGGTGGGCTCACCAGACAGGCGACCTCACAGCTCCATGCGCAAACCACGCTGACATAGGGATTTTGTTAAGTTCTCTGTAGTCGATGCAGGGGTGTAGACTGCCATTTTTTTCTGCACAAAGAAAAGCCCTGCTCTGGTTGAAGAGATGAGTGAAACCAAATCAGAGATTTTTTTTATTGTAATGGCTTGAGTTTCTGGCTCAGACAGAGTGTACGCTGAACCTTTAGGTGGAGTAATAACAGACTAGAAATAAACGGGCACTCATAAGCACTGTGCAGGGGCAAAACAGTGGAAATTGTTTCATTGAACACATTGAAATAGCCCGAATAGCAAGCTGGTAGGACAGTGATACTGAAAGGTGCTACAATAGTAGGTGGATGCAGGCAGGAATTGAAGCAAGCATGACATCAGGAGAGGACCTTGTCACATTTCCAATTAATGTGTGGATATTGTTGTTAAAGTCACAAGTAGCCCAAGATGAAGAGGTGGGAAGGAAATGACAAAAAAATAGAATTGCTCCCAGTTCAAGGCCCTTAAAGGATGTCCAACACATTTCTGGTCTGCATGTCTTAGAAATTCTGGCCACTTCTATTCTATCCCTGAACATGAAGGGGCTTGATTTCCCTGGCCATTGGTAAAGGTTTTTCATTATTTCCATTCCCTAAGGACAGAGAATATCTGTCTAAAGAAAACCCATTTTCAACTTCTCTACCCAAATACTTTAGTATTTTACATTTCCATACATTTTTCTTTTTTATATATATACAGTATATATAATCTTTATTTGAAAAGTTTTTGAAAGTAAAAATGAGATATGCATTATAGATGAAACATTATGAAAAAGAGATATAATATACAGGGTATACATTTCTCCTGCGGTGTTGCTATCAGTGTGTGAAGAGTGGGAGAAGAGGGTTGCATTGACAATCCAACACAATGGGCAGCACATTGAACACATTTTATAAGTGGTCAGAAACTTGTAAATAACTAATGAAAGAATAAAGTTACGTTAAAACCAGGCACACCATTGTTTTTCTTGTGAAATTCCCAATAAGTTTGATGTGTCACATGACCCTCTTCCTATTGAAAAAACAAAAGTTGGATTCAAAATGGCCGACTTCAAAATGGCCACCATGGTCACCACCCATCTTGAAAAGTTTCCCCCCTCACATATACTAATGTGCCACAAACAGGAAGTTAATATCACCAACCATTCCTATTTCATTAAGGTGTATCCATATAAATGGTCCACCCTGTAGTTGGCTATCATACGTTTTAGTGAGTCATATGAATACATTTTTCTTTTAATTGCCATGCAAGTGGCAATATTCACCAGATAATCATGAACAATAACCAACATGCCCTACATTAGCAGATATCTGCTTTTTCCTTGTCACTTGATATTAAAAGCCTTTGCCCTGGCCTTATATTTCTTATCTTTTACTTAAATTGGACTGAGTCCACACTTCTAAACCTGAATATACTCTCTGTATGTTTCTCTGCAAGCCTACCTAATATACTTTGTTTTCCCAATTAGACATGCATGAGGCAGGAATGTACACTTTTTCTGCTTCTATTCGCACTTGCTATCGCACCCCTGGACATTATGGTTAGGGACAATCAGAATGTTACAGGTATGACTACTGTAAGCACTCAACATAATCTTAGTTTTTTTTGCATTATGATACTACCATTTCTACTTTTATAATTGCTTAACATAAACTTAGCTTTTTTGCTGATGACATTATTCTTTACTACCCTGCCTAACCCCTTGGATGTACTGTCCCAATTCACTACGGTGCCAGGACTACATAAACAACCACAAATCTAAGGTGCTTAATGTCATACTCTCACCGCAGACACTCCTTCACCTTCAATAGACCCATGATATTCAGTGGGCCACAAACACACTTCCCTATTTAGGAATCCACCTGACCTGACCTGACCTGACCTTATGAAAGCCTATATGCTGAAAATGAAAATTATGCTCATTCCACGGGATAAATACCCAACATCTTGGTTAGGCAGAATAGCTGCTATCAAATAGCTACCTTCTTAAGCTTTTCCATCACTTTAGGGTTCTGCCAGTAGTTGTACCGACACATACTGTACAGAATGTTACAGAAACAGATAGTGCGTATTGTATCGAGTAATGGTAGCAGCACAACATGCTCTTGTAACAGACTACAATGAGGGTGAGGGCTTCCTAAGTTTAAAGCAGTATTAAAACAGAAGCATTGTTTTTTTTTTTTTAAATTATACTTACCACCGATCCGATGCAGCACCTGTCCCCTGCCGGTGTTCTGTCGATTAGTGCCCTCTATCGAAGAGTACCCGAGCATTCGCAGAACGTACAGGCACAACAGCTGATTTCCTGATCAGCTGTTGTGGTGCATGCGCAGACAGAGGGCACGCTTCGATAGCACGGAGTGTTGGGTGGATGGCTGGGGCTTGCGGGGCGGAGATATTTGGATGGACGGGTGGATAGCTTCTGATGGCTGCAAAATTATAATTGTATATCTGCCTCTCAATTGCGGGGGCGTGTCCACACTTGTGGGGCAGCAATTTTGACCTTTGATGGACGGATTGTAGTAAAGGGAGAATGTTATTCTGCGGGTGTTTTTTTTCAACACAAACAAACCCGCCAGCAGAATTGGAGCATAACATTGTCCCATTGCAGCAGTCAACCGGCCCATCAGCACAAAAATACCCACCCGGAGAATCCCGCCCATAAAAAAAAAAAAAAACACCCGCAGAATAACATTGTCCCTTTACTGCAATCTGCCAATCAAAGGACACGCACACACAATCGAGGTAGATATACAATTATCATTTTGCAGCCATCAGAAGCCATCCACCCTTCCACGGCAAATATCTCTGCCCCGCAAGCCCCAGCCATCCACCCAACACTCCGTGCTATCAGAAGCCATCCGCCAATGAACAGCAGATTACTCCGCCCCGCAAGCGCAAACACGCCCCAGCCATCCTCCCAATTCTCCAGGCTATCGCAGAGTGCCCTCTGTCTGCGCATGCGCCCCAACAGCTGATTGGAAAATCAGCTGTTGTGCCTGTGCGTTCTGCGCATGCTCGGGCACTCTTCGATAGAGGGCACTAATCGACAGAACACCAGCTCTAAGGCTGAGAACCCAGCAATCAAACACCGCAGATTGCTCATTTCTCAGTACTGCCTGAGCAGAGAGCTGGTGACTGTCAGTCGGCTCTGCTGAAAAGGATCACAGAAGTGCAGAAAGATCTGCACTCATGTGATCCACAGGAGAAGTACAGCCAAACGAACTTGGGCTGTACTTCTCCTATAAACTCAAAACCAAAAAGGGAATATTTTGCAGTTTACCAGTGATTAGATGGTGGCTGCATCAGTTTTCTTTTTTAGGCTTTTTTCCTTTGTTTTCAACTGGTGATCTGGCCAGTAGCATACCTCCTGTATTAGAGCGCCCCGAATCTGTATGAAGGAGCAATGGATGTTAGTACTTGTAGTTCAGCCATTCACACAACTCTGTGAATGAATGATGTGGCCTGGGTAATCGGAGCCCCATCCAGCTGCGTTTTCTTTTTAAATTGTGACAGCGAGTTTAGGGAGGAGATCCCCGGATAGCTGTCACTAAAGGCAGCGGGTTGGGGAGCGGCTGCAGCAGTGGGAACATGTTACATGTGCCACCCTAAAAACGGGTGGAACATGTAACATGTTCTCATAGGTGAACTTATCCTTTAACCACTTGCTTACTGGGCACTTAACCACTTCACCTCCGGAAGAATTCCCCAGTTTAGGACCAGAGCACTTTTTGCGATTCGGCGCTGCGTCACTTTAACTGAAAATTGCGCGGTCGTGTGACGTTGTACCCAAACAAAATTTGCATCTTTTTTTTCCCACAAATAGAGCTTTCTTTTGGTGGTATTTCTGATCGCTGATCGGTTTCATTTCTGATCGCTGCTATAAAAAAAAGAAGAGCGACCATTTTGCAAAAAAAAAAAAAATTTCTTACTTTTTGCTAAAATTCAAATCCAAAAAAAAAATAAAAAAAAAACATTTTTTTTCACCGCTTTTGGCTGATTTATATTCTTCCTCACATTTGTGATAAAAAAAATCGCAATCGGCGTTTATTGATTGGTTTGCGCAAAAATGGCCATGTTTACGGATGGTGAGAATTCATTTCTGGGGTTTTTTTTTGTTATTTTTTACTAGTAATGGTGGCGATCTGCGATTTTTAGCGGTACTGCGATATTGCAGCGGACATGTCGGACATTTTTGACACTTTTTTTGGGACCAATGACATTTATTCAGCGATCAGAAATGTAAATGTCCACTGATTACTGTATAAATGTCATTGGCAGTGAAGGGGTTAACCTGCAGGGGGAGATCTAGGGGTTAACGGTGTTCCCTGGGTGTGTTCTTACTGTGGGGGGGTTGGGCTACCATGGGCATGAGAGATCTAACTGATCCCAGTGACAGGGATCAGTAGATCTCTCATGCCTGCACTGTCAGAATGGGGAACCGCCGTGTTTACATCGGCGGTTCCCCGTTCTTTGCCTGGGGCACACTCCTCACTGCCTGGGGCCCTCTAGCGGCCATTCGCAAGTCGTCGCCTTTTTACGGCGATCCACGGCCAGCGTCCACACTGCCGCCGTAAATATGCGGTAGGCGGTGTGGAACTGGTTAAACCCTCCTTCCCAGACCAATTTTCAGCTTTCAGCGCTGTCACACTTTGAATGACAATTGCGCGGTCATGCAACACTGTACCAAATGAAATTTTTATAATTTTTCCCCACAAATAGAGCTTTCTTTTGGTGGTATTTAAACACTGCTGAGTTTTTTATTTTTGCTAAAAAAATACCGAAAATTCTGAAAAAAAGTTTCATAGTGTGCTATAAATTTTTGAAAACAGGTAACCCTGATCACCGATCTTTTGTTTACATCATTTGATCAGCTGTCATTGGCTGACAGCTGATCATGTGGTAAGGGGCGGGATATAGACTCAGTGATCACAAACAGCGCATGCTCGGGAGGATGTCTATTGACAGCCTTCCGGCAAAGTAGATCCGCGCTGTAGCCGTCATTTGGCTATTGTGCGGATATGAAGTGGTTAAAGTTCGGTAATTCACAAGTCCAGCGGGAAGGCACCCGACTGGGAACAATCACAGACTGCACAGCGATGTATAGCAGAACAGGTCTTTGGTGTGCTGACAGCATCTGTCTTCAGAGCGGAATGCGGCCTGGATGGCCTGTGCCCAAATGGGGAGGTCTCCAGCAAGGATATTGCATCCCTATCTTTTGCCTACTTGTCTCAAACCTCTCCCTGCTGCTAATCACTGTCTCTATCAGACGGGTGACCTGTACCTACACTACCACACGTGAAATGTGAGCCAAGCTTGTGAGCCAGGGTCTTAAATAGGCTCTGCCTGATCCAAGATGACTTCCAGTGTCACACGGAGCAGCAGCATCCAATCAGATAATTCCCCCGGTGATGCAGGAAACCATAGAGGAACTATGTTCCTTTTGACTTCCCCTCCAACTTCAATGCCACTGTGGTCAAGTGCTACATACAGGAGGAGAAAATAGAATTCACCTGCTTACATAAAGGATAAGTGAATATTGTCTACATATACAGTAAAAGGCTTGTGCATTCTTTATTGAATCTTATCTTTTTATATTTCCTCCAAATCTATGAATTAATCCCCTTGTGCAGAGTAACTGGTTCCATAGTTTCCTGCAGGCAGCCTGTAGTGGGTGAAACTGATGGGTCCCTCCCACAGCTCTGCTCTCCGCACAGGCTATGTATAGCAAAGTGATGGAGCCACTGCTACTTTTACAATATGTGGGTTTGATCAGGCATTTTGAGCACACAAAGTGGAATCATATCTTCTGTGGTTATTTTGGAGTATATTCAAGTTTTTGTGCCTGGAGTTCAATTTTAAAAACTGTTTTTGGAATTGAGTTCCAGGTAATGTTCAAATTGGAATAAAAATACCTTCAGGCTTATCAGGAGGAAAAGGTTTGCTGCTATAGATAAAGGGACAGGTTCAGGCATTTGCTTTATTTTGCTTAGTATGCGCCTAGTATTTTAGTAGTAGCTGTCTTTTTGATGCCCTGATAGCAATATTTTACACATTTGAATACCAACTTTATTTTTGATACTTATCAGGCAGTATTTTAGCAGGTAATAGATACTTGTATACTAAGGTCAGGCCCATGTCACATATAGACCATATAGCCAGTGTGACATGTTGTAGTTAGCTCTTGGGGTAGATGCGTTTATACAGTAAATCCACAGTACACAGGAACTATATTTAAAGGATAAGTTCACCTTTGGGAACAGGGTATCAAGGTCTACCCGTTTTAAAGAGGAAGTAAACCCTGATGGGTTTTATTTCCTCTTTGTTCTTCGTTCTTACCCTCAATATAAAAGCATAATAGGCTAGTATGCATCGCATACTAGTCTTTTATGTGACACTTATCTGCATTGGAAGCCAACGCTGTCCCCGTTCCAGGAAGTGTCCATCTTTGCCTTTCTTCCTTCCGGGGTCCCAGACTCCAGCTCTGTGATTTGCCGGAGCCGCGTGACGTCACTACCGCGCATGCGCGCGGGAGCCGCCAATCAGGGCACAATCTCAGTGAAGAAACAGCATGGAGGCCGTTTCTTCACTGCGCATGTGCCTGATGTCGTCGGCACAGGGAAGTACGTTGTACATCTCCTAAACTGTGCAGGTTTAGGAGATATGCAGGGAACCTACAGGTAAGCCTTATTATAGGCTTACCTGTAGGTTAAAGTGGTTGTCAAGAGTTGACAACCACTTTAAGGGTGGAACATGTAACATGTTCCCACTGCTGCAGCTGCTCCCCACTGCTTACTCGCCCTGTGTCAGCAGTACAGGGAGAAGTTCCCCATACTAGCTGTCACTTTTTGAAAACAGCGCTCCCACACACAGAGCTCTGTGTATAAGTTGACTGCAAGTCCCGACATCCTTTGCAGCTGTCGGCTTGTAGTTCTCAATGAACATGAAGTAAATGCATGTTTTTTTTAACTGTATAAAAAAATTTTCATTATTTTTTTTTAAAAAAGAGAACTTATTCTTTAACCACTTCCCGCCCGGCCTATTGACAAATGATGGCCGGGCGGGGGGTTCATTATCCTGACTGGATGTCTATTGACGTCCTCAGAATAATCCGCAATTGCGATCGGTGGTGCCGTGGGTCAGTCTGAACCACCGCATTATTGACCGAGGTAAAAGGCTTCCATCGGAAGCCTTTTACCATGTGATCAGCTGTGACCAATCACGGCTGATTACAGTGTAAATAGGAAGAGCGGTTTCAGCTTTTCCTCTGCTCAGGTCTGAGTAGATCACATTCCCTCTGTTCTCAGCTGCAAAAGAACTTGGGGGAGGAGAAGCAGCAGCACACTGAGCCAGTGAACAGCTGTGCAGGGGCGGGGGGTTGTCAGAAAAAGTCTGATCATTGGAGGAGAGCATCTCTTACCAGTCTCTCTGACTATGTTGTCCAGCTCTGCTGAATACTTGGCTCTCTAGCCTTTAGTCGCAGCGCCATGCTGCACAGCCCACCTATGGCCTATAGATTGGGTTCTCCTGACACACAGATAGAAGACCTGACACCTGGAATGAGACCTGCTGTCTCCTGGCTGGGGCATTTCTGACCCCTCAGTGAGACCCTCTGTCTTGTGGCTTCTGGCTAGGCACCTCTGACCTCTCAATGAGATCCTCTGTCTCTTGGCTTCCGGCTGGGGCCCCCTGATCCCTGGACAAGACCTTCCGTCTCCCACACTGGGAGCGGTCTCTAAACTTGAAGCTCTGAGCTATCCTCAGACCTAAGTATATAACAACCCTGCACACCTCTGTACTCAGCCAGGTTGCAGGTGTCTAGCAAAATCCGACACAGGATTGACTGTTCTGATCCAGAACTACAAAATCCAGAGAATGCCAAATACACAGCTTTCTCTACCTAGAAAACTAGTCTGGAACGTTGCATTCACACCTGAGCGTTTTGTAGCTTGAAGCCTGAAGCTACAAAACGCTGGAGGGGAAAAATATCAATAATTCTCTATGGAGATGGTTCACATCTCCACTCAAAAACGCCTGAAGCCAAAAGCCTGAAAACACCTGAAGCTCAAACAAGTTCTGGAAGTATTTTTTCAGGCAGATTTGAGCGGTTTTCTGCTTTTTAAATTGGTGACCTTTTGACCTGTACAAAATTGTAGTAAAACGCAGCAAAAACACAGTAAAAGTCGCTGTAAAAATCGCATCAAATTCGCAGCAAAACTGCGCAACTTTCTGCCTGAAAACGACATGCTCAGGTGTTAATGCGAATTCTAAGCCACATTTTTGTATATTTTCACAAGGGGAGAGTTACTAAAACTGGTGCGCTCAGAATCTAGTGCAACTGTGCATGTTAGCCAATCAGCTGCTAACTTCAGCTTGTTCAGTTAAGTTTTGGCAATAAAACCTGGAAGCTAATTGGTTTCTATGCAGAGCTGCTCCAGATTTTGCACTCTCCAGTTTTAGTAAATAAACCCCACAGTGACAGGGCTTCTTACTGTAAGACCCCTTTCACACTGAGGTGGTTTTCAGGCGCTATAGTGCTAGAAATAGCCTCTGAAAACCGCCTCCTATTGATTTCAATGGGTGCTTTCACACTGGGGCGGTGCACTTGTCAAAAAAGTACTGCAAGCAGCATCTTTGGGGTGGGCTGGGAGCTCTGTAAATAGCCCCTGCCCATAGAAATTAATGGGCAGCGCTTCAGAATAAAAGCGATTCGAAAGCGCCGCAAAATGGGGCTTTTTACACTTTTTTTGTGTAAAAATAAAAAAACGCTGCTAAAGCACGGCAAGAAGGGCCGCTGCTTTAGCAGCGCTGCAGTGAGAAAGGGGTTTCACACCAGCTAATTGCCATGTCCATAACACAGGGTGAGGCATCTGCTCTTTTTTACCCCTTCCTTATTTTTAGTGGCACTAATTTTAACCTCCCTGGCAGTAATCCCGAGTGTGGCTCGGGGTTAATTTTCAGTACCAAAAGTGGTAACCCTGAGCCACACTCGGGATTACACTGTAGTGTTACTTACCTTGTCCCTGTTGTCCCCTGATGTCCTCCCACTGTGTCCTCCGGCCGATGCCAGCATCCATCTTCCGGGTTCCCTTCCCTGCGAGCGCCGGCAACGGAACCAGCGGGAAATTCAAAAAAGTAAACAAAACATGACATACACAATATACATTGTAATCTGTTAGGATTACATTACTGCATCAAACCATCTCACCTCAGTTTTGTCCCTAGTGCTTTGTCCAGTGCCCTGCCTGCACTTTTACTGTCCTTTCTGCCTGGAAACTTGAAAATGTCCATGGCATCCAAAAAGTGTCCCTTTAGGTCAAAAGCAGTTTTAGACCAGCTAGAAAACAGCGATAGTGAATTAAAATCACTTGCACAATTGAGCGATAGTGATTTGTGGGGAAATTAGTCATCAGACACTGAAAGTGACGACAGCAACGATTCTGCAACTAAGCTCAGTGATGTGCGAACTGCGTGCTCTATTGACTGTGGTACGGATCAGGCAGCGCCCCCAAGATTCCCATTTACTGGAGCATCTGGTATGAAAGTAGACGTTGAACACGACAACCCCTTGGCATACTTACAATTATTTCTGACCGATGAGGTTATTGTAAAAAATACTTATTGAGACAAACCGGTAATAAGAGCAACAATTAGCTACTCAAAAGTTTTCAAGAAGCAGAAAGTGGGAACAAGTGATCAAAGACGACATTTGGAAATTGCTGGGCCTAATACTTCAGGGAGTGGTGGGGAAACCCCTGAAGAAGTGGTAATGGACAACTAATAAATTACTTCACTCCATTCTTTAGCACGGTCATGTCAGAGCACAGATTTTCCCTGATGATGAAATTTTTACACTTCGAAAACAATGAAGAATTTGATGAAACTACTCATCCTGCACCAAAACTAAAGAAAATTTGGGAAGTATCTCAAATGATTCTAAAGCGTTTTCAATGGAGCTATGTGCCAGAAAGAGATATCAGCATAGATGAAAGTCTAATTCCCTTTAAGGGAAGGCTCAGCTGGGTACAATACATTGCATCAAAGAGAGCACGATTTGGCATCAAATCCTGCATGCTATGCAAATCGTCAACTGGCTACATTTGGAATTCAGTCATATACATTGGAAAAGGAACAAAATTCAATCCAAAATACAGCATCTATGGAATGGCAACATCTTCCGTTCTTTCACTCATTGAGCCATTGCTAAATCAGGACTATTGCGTAACAACTAGCGCTGCACGATTCTGGCCAAAATGAGAATCACAATTTTTTTGCTTAGAATAAAGATCACAATTCTCTCACGATTCTCGCGGCGTAACATCTTACATATACAAACAAATTGGGCTAACAGCACTGTTTAGTTTTTTGAAAGGGTAATTTTTCCAAAAAAAAAAGGGATTTTATTAAAACTTACCGTAAAATCCTTTTCTCCGAGTTCACTGACGGCTCCAGGGGGCCACCAGAGCGTCCGTGGCCACTACCAACGGATCCTTCGTTCTGGACACAAAGGTCTCCACCTTGTGATTGAACCGAGATGCCATGAGATCCACGTCCGGCGTCCCCCATCTGCGGCAAATTTTCCTTAACACCTCCGGGTGGAGGGACCACTCTCCCTGGTCCAGCGTCTGGCGACTGAGAAAGTCTGCCTGCCAGTTCTCCACCCCTGGAATGTAAATGACTGAGATCGCCGGAACGTGAAGTTCCGCCCAACGCAGTATCAGAGCTGCCTCCGCTGCTGAACTCCTTGTGCCGCCCTGATGGTTCACATACGCCACTGCTGTGGCATTGTCCGATTGAATTCGAATTGGTCGACCCTGCAATCTCACTGTCCAGTGGAAAAGGCACAATCTGATTGCCCTCAGCTTCAGAACGTTGATGGGGAGGCGGGCTTCCTGTGCCGACCAACCACCCTGGGCAGATAGATGCCCCAGGATCCCTCCCCAGCCCAAAAGGCTGGCATCTGTGGTGATGATCACCCACTGAAGAGGCAGGAACGTCTTCCCCTGAGTTAGGGCCGAGTCACGAAGCCACCAGGTCAGAGACGCCCTGGTCTGGGAGCTCAGATGGATCAGAAGGTCCAACGACCGAGGGGACCTGTCCCACCGGGCCAGAATCGCTCGCTGAAGGAGACGAGTGTGACTCTGGGCCAAAGGTATCGCCTCGAACGACGAGACCATGAGTCCCAGCACCCGCATACAGAACCATAATGAAGATTGACGGTGCGATAAAAGGGTGTGCACTGCTGACTGCAGACACAGCAACTTGGCCGGAGGGAGGAAAACCTTCGCCTGCTCTGTGTCCAGAATTAGACCCAGATACTCCAGGCGACGGGATGGAGACACCGATGACTTCTGTAGGTTCAGTAACCAGCCGAAGTCCAGCAGTGAGGTCATTGTGATACCCACATTCTCCTCCAGAGCCGAGGCAGACTCTGCCCACAGGAGCAGATCATCCAGGTATGCCACTACCGCAATGCCTCTCTGTCGTAGCAACACCAACACCGGGGCTAGCAATTTTGTGAAGACTCGAGGTGCTGAGGCCAGGCTGAAGGGGAGTGCCACAAATTGAAAATGGAGGTCTCCCACCGCAAAGCGCAGGAAGCGCTGATCTCCCCTGATGAATAATGAGGAGGAGGGGGACACTTCTTGGGGACCTGTTGGGCGACCTCCGCCCGGGGGAGAAATTCGCTAAAGACCGCCCGCAGCTGGTCCAAAAATGCTCCTTGCGCAGATTGCGCTTCCTCAGCAGGTTCAGCAGAGTATTCTGCCATTGCTTTCTTCCCAGAAAAGGCTCTTAGTGACACACAGGGAGACTAAGGAGAATGAGGCACCCCCACACTGCCGCACACCAACACCCCACAGTGCACCAGGGAACCCAGGAGGACTGCACCCACCACCACCCGCACCCACAGGGAGCCCAGCTATACTTGCTGTTCCGCTGCCTGTTTTTGGATGGATCGTCAGAGGAGCTGCGCCGTCAGATCACCACCGTTCCACAGAGAAGGGAGATGCTGCAGACACGTGTATTTGCAGAGCATGCAGTCAAAATGGCCGCCGTTAAACACTAGAGGCCAAAACACACCTTCAGGGAACGAGCAGTACCGCAAATGGCCACTCTGAGCGCTAGAGGGAAAGCCCCATAGGCCCAAAATGTCTGCGGCTACGGCAAAATGGCGGCCGATTGCCGCATGGCGGCGAAAAATTAATACGAACGCCCAGACGATCGGTGCAGTGCGGGGGAGGACAGGGGGGGTGCGGGGGGTGAACAGGAGCTCCACGCGTCCCACCAGCGGCTACCCAGCAAGAAAAAATGTATTTTTTTTTTTTTGTTTTGCGGCCGTCGGTCCCCCTTTCCGCCCCTAAAAAGGGGGGAAAGGCAGGAACTCTCACTCACCACTCCGACGAACGCCGCGGGTAGCCACCCAGTCGCAGACCTTCCGCCCCCTCTTAGGCGGTATGCTGCGGGCCAGAAAATCGTCCTTCCCGAATCGCAACCGGGAGTGGGCGCAAGGGGGGGGTCACCCCCGGCCGCCCGCACGGAAAGGGCACGATGCGGCGGGTCCCCATACGTCAGGACTGGCTTGCATCGGTTGGCCAGGTCGAGGACAGTACAGAGCCCAAGGACTCTCTATGCCCTGACCGGCTTCTTGATAGCAGATCAATTGCTTGATAGAAGACAAAAAAGTAAAAGAAATTAAAATAAAAAATGGTCACAAACAGGACCACAATTCCCCTGAAGGGAAGCCAGGTCAACTCCTTGCAAACTAGGCATTGAAACGGAAGAGCTATGCTATGAGGGGGTTTATATAGGAAGAGAGGACGGCCCCCATGGGAGGGGCCAGCTGTTTCTTTTCCCTGCCTAGTTAACTCCTAGTGGGAAAAGCATAAACCCCACACGTTATGATGAGCTGCGTCTGTCAGTGAACGATAGGAGAAATTGTGTTTGAAAGACCGCAGCGCAAATACAGTGTGACATGAAATATTGCAACAACCGCTATCTTATTCTCTAGGGTCTCTGCTAAAAAATATATATATATAATGTTTGGGGGTTCCAAGTCATTTTCTAGCACAAAACACTGGCTTTTATTTGTAAGCAGCAAATCAGAAAAGATTTAGTCTTTAAATGGTTAAACTGAACATCTTCTACACACCGGAGTTCATTCCTTTGAAGTAATTAACATTGTATCTCATCTTTATCAATGGTGACTTCAGAACTTGGCTCTCTGCCCAGACTTGGCAGTCTCCCCAGAGACCCAGGTCGCTCCGACTTAGAAAAGACTTCAGACGACTTGCATTGACTTTTATTACAGTCAAGTCGCGCTGAGTCGCCCCGCAAGTCAGACCCCATTAACTGCACTAAAAATCGCGGTAATGCCTGATGGAGATTGCGGGGGGGGGGGGGGTTGGATCGAGATCGCGATTTTAATACGATTAGTCATGCAGCTCTAGTAACAACCAACAACTTTTATACATATCCTGAACTTTATGAGTTTCTTCTGCAAAACAAAACAGATGCCTATGGAACCATTAGGGCTAAATGGCGCGACCCACCGCCAATGTTTGGCAATAAGAAGCTGAAGACTGGAAAAATGGTTGCCTGGCAGAAAGGCAAAATGATGGCACTGCGATGGCGTGACAAGAAAGATGTGTGCCTAATGAGTACAGTTAATACCTCCACTGTTATGGTATGCACAAAAGGTGGGAAAGAAATCATGAAGCCACAAGTAGTGATAGACTACAATAACACCATGGGAGGTGTTGACAGAGCCGACCAAGCAATGACATTTTACCCAGCAATGAGGAAACAGCAAAAGAAGTGCTACAAGAAGATCTTCAGGCATCTTCTTGAGCAATGCTTGTGGAATGCCTACATTCTGCTAAAAAAAAAAGTGACAAGCCTGTGACAAATGAAGCTTCTGACTTCATTTGGAAAGTTTCCGAACGTATCTTTGTGAACCACCAAACACCATCAATGGCTGTGAATTGAGCTCGGCATCATGCTGTTGACGTTGTCAACCCGGAACGCCTGACTGGTCGTCACTTCATGGACTACATCCCACTTGAGAAAAATCAGCACCTACAAGAATGTGCATGGTTTGTTGCTCGAAGATAGATGACAGTGGAAAGAAAATCAGAAAGTAAACCAGGTCCCATTGTCCTGATTGTGACGTCGGACTTTGTGCAGTCCAATGTTTCAAAATGTTTCATACACGGGATGTTTACTAAACCAATATGCAATGTCTAGTATTACAGGGACTATTGATATTGCACCCTTGTTTGGACAAATTTCTGTGTTTTTGGTTTGATTACATTATTGAATTAAATGTATTATTATTATATTATTATTTTTTTTATAATTATTTATTATATTATAATTTATGATTTCATACTGGGGATGTCTACTAGACTCTTCTCTTGTTTGGACAGATTTAAGTGAGTTATTCCTAAGAAATACAGGCCTACAATATAAAACAACAAATTTCAATGCAAAACAATGTACTGCTTTGACATTCAAAAAATACTGTCATAATCAGACCGCCAGGGAGGTTAAAAAAAAGCACAACCATAACAGGATGTAACGATGGCTCAAATGCAGATTGTGGGTCTCAATTAGCCTGTGCAGAGTAATGTGTCCGTGTATTCCGTTACATGACAGCACTGTATTCTACTGTCTTTGGCAACGGAGATGGCATCTGTGCTATGCATCTTCTCATGAAGCTGAATAAGGCCCTTGCACACAGGGTCGTCTAGCAGCAGTGCATTCCTACCAGCATTTAAGTATGCCCAGGGGGCACAGGTGCAGCATTCAGCCCAGCTGTCTGCAGATTTTCGAAGTCTATGACAGGTTGTGACTGGACTGGACTGCATGCTGCATGTACTGAGTGGTACCCACATTTAGGGCCCTATGCATTCAGAAACAAATGCCCAGAATGCAGGTCTACTATTCCTCCTGAGCACACTAAAAGACCATGAGGGGAGCACTGCAACTAGATGGCCCCATGTGCAAGGGACCTAAAGCCTTGTTCACACTGGCACTCTTGCATTTAGCTTTTCTAAATGCAGAAGTTATCTGGGAAGCATAAAGAAAAGGAAAGAACTATTCTTCCCAGATCACTTTTTCCTGCATTTAGAATGATGTTCCTGCTTTAACGCAGGTTTAGCCTCACCTAGGCATGTTTAGCCATGCTTAGAGCCTCTAATTGGATCCTGGATGCACAGAGTTCTATTTTCTCTAAATGCAACTAAACTGTCCGCACCTAAATGCAGGTAAATGCACACTTGGAATGGCACTGTTGAAAAAACAATATATTAATTTAATGTCCTCTAAATGCATATATACACATGTCTAATTAAAAATATAGCTCTGTATGCATTTATTCTTTTCTTTATCATATAGTATGTCTGCATATCTATCTGTTGCCCTAAGATTCGTCAGCTTCCCGTCCACTGAACATGAATGAAACCTTTTTTGAAATAGCACACAGAGACCCCTGGTGGACAAAATGAAAATTTTAATTTAAAAGTTGGATGATAGAGAGCCTATGAATCTAACTTATTGCTTCTGATATGTTTTAGATGTGGTACAATTTATCCTGATAAAATGTGCACTTGCTAGAAACTGCACCAAAAACAGTAAGGCCTCATACATACGGACCTTTTTACAGCCGCGTTTAGGAGCTTTTTTACAGCTTAAAAACGCCTTTCCATGTTATTCAATGGCCTCATACACACATAGGCGTTTTTGAGCTGTAAGTGGCATAGGCGTTTTTAAGCTCCAAGAAAAACCCAGGACCAGCGTGTCCTGAAGCTTCAGCGATAGAGCTGTATAAAGCCCAAAAGCCGGTAAAAGCTGTTAAACGCGCTTTAACGCTGTATACAGAGCGTTAAGCATCGTTAGGAGTTTCTCTGCCTCTATTCAAAATCAATGGTTCCCTATGGGAGCCCATTGATTTGAATACAAGTCACACCAGAAGTCAGATCATGATGATCCAACTTGCGGTGCGACTTGCATGCCCAGGATCTTGAAGGGGAACCCCCCGCCAAAGTGAAAAATAAATAAATATTGGCATGCGGTACCCCCCCCCCCCCCCAAGAGATCAGTCTGGTATGGATTTTAAGCGGAACCCCCATGCCAAAAAACAAAAATCCATACCAGACCCTTATCCGAACACGCAGCCCGGCAGGTCAGGAAAGGGGGGGGGGGGGTGAGCGAGCGCCCCCCCCCCCCCTCCTGGACCATACCAGGCCACATGCCTTCAAAATGGGGGGTGGGGGCTTTGGGGCAAGGGGGCCCTGCGCCCACCACCCCAAAGCACCTTGTCCCAATGTTGATGAGGACAAGGGCTTCTTCCCGACAACTCTGGCTAGTGGTTGTCGGGGTCTGCGGGTGGGGGCTTAACAAGGGGGCCCCCAGATCCCAGCCCCCCACCCTATGTGAATGAATATGGGGTATATTGTACCCATAACCATTCACCTAAAAAAGTGTCAAAAATAAACACAGTACACAGGTTTTTAACGTATTTTATTAAGGCAGCTCCGGCGTCTCTTCTGATTTCTTCTCCCCTCTCCAGCTCTTCTCCCTCCTCCGGCTATGTCTTCTCCCTCTGCCAGTTCTTCTCCCCTCTCCGGTTTTTCTCCTCTCTGCTCTGTCTTCTCCCTCTTCTGCTGGGTCTTCTCTCTGTGCTTTCTCCCTCTGTTCTTCTTCCGATGTTGACTCGACACAATCTCGTGTGACATCGTCTCTTGTGACGTCATCGTCCAGGGCATGATGGGGCGGTGACATCACAAGGGGTGGGGTCTCCATATGACCTCAGCAGGTGGCCCTACCCCATGCCAATATGAGTCATGGCACATGGCGGACCAAGCATTACAACAGGAGATCACGTTGAATCAACATCGCAAGAAGAAAAAAGGGAGAAGACAGCGAAGAGAGGAAGAGGAGAACCGGAGAGGGCAGAAGAACCGGCAGAGGGCAAAGATATCGTCAGAGGAGGGAGAAGAGCCGGAGAGGGGAGAAGAAATTGGAAGAGACGCCGGAGCTGCCTTAATAAAATACTTTAAAAACCTGTGTACTGTGTTTATTTTTGACACTTCTTTTTAGGTG
Organism: Glandirana rugosa; assembly: GCA_018402905.1. Classification (NCBI taxonomy): domain Eukaryota; kingdom Metazoa; phylum Chordata; class Amphibia; order Anura; family Ranidae; genus Glandirana; species Glandirana rugosa. Next base: position 527,971 of record BLSH010316824.1, read on the forward strand.
AATGGAAAAGGGTACAATGTGCCCGTACTCATTCACATAGGGTGGGGGGCCAGGATCTGGGGGCCTCCTTGTTAAAGGGGGCTTCCAGATTCCCTTAAGCCCCCACCCACAGACCCCGACAACCACCGGCCAGGGTTGTTGGGAAGAGGCCCTTTTCCTCATCAACATGGGGACAAGGTGCTTTGGGGTGGGGAGCACAGGGCCCCCACCCATTTTTTTTGTTGTTGGATATTTATTACAGCAAAAAGTAAAAATATTGTTTGTTTGTTTTTTTCAAAATTGACGCTCTTTTTTTGTTTATGGCGCAAAACATAAAAATCATAGAGGTGATCAAATACCACCAAAAGAAAGCTCTATTTGTGGGGAAAAAAGGACATAAACTTTGTTTGGGTACAGTGTCGCAAGAACGCGCAATTGTCAGTTAAAACGACGCAGTGCCATATCACAAAAAATGACCTTGTCATTAAGGGGATAACTCCTTCTGGGGCTGAAGTGATTAACTTTATTTTTTCACATACATATTTTTGTATTGATCACTACAGCAATATTGGTTTTATGAAGATGTCTGTTGCACCAGATGAAACGCACGTAGGGCAAGGCGAGTGGCATATGATGTTGTACACCCACTGTTGATCCCTGGATGTTGGTACTTGTAGTTCATTCATTCACAGAACTCTATAAATAAATGTCGCGGCCGTATGAGCCCTGCATGGCCATGCTCTTTTAAAAAAGTGACAGCGGGTACAGGGAACTTCTCCTCCTAATGCTTTTACACACAGAGGGCTCGGATCACTGCTGTACGGCGGTCCGTGCACGAGATATTGTGGGCTCGCGCACCAGCTGCATGCTACGGGAGTGCGCCTGCGGACTCGATGTCCGTCGGCAACCCACGATCGCCTTGTACAGACACAGAATGGGGAACTGCCTATGTAAAACAGGCGGATCCCCGTTCTGACAGATGACATGACAGAGATCTTCTGTTCTCAGTCACTGGGAACAGTGATCTCTGTCATGTCCTAGTAAGTCCATCCCCCCCTGAAGTTAGAACACGAGGGAATACAGTTAACCTCTTGATCGCCCCGTAGAGTTAACCCCTTCCCTGTCAGTATTATTTTTACATTGATCAATGCATCTTTATAGCACCGATCAATGTAATAATGTCAGTGGTCCCCAAAAAGTGTAATTTGGGGTCAGATTTGTCCGTCGCAATGTCGCAGTCCCGCTAAAAATTGCAGATCGCTGCCATTACCAGTAAAAACAATAAAAAATAAATAAGTCTCTAAATCTATCCCATAGTTTGTAAGCGCAATAACTTTTGCGCAAACCAATCAATATACGCCTATTGCAATTTTTTTAAATTAAAAATATGTAGAAGAATATATATTGGCCTAAACTGATGAATATAACAGAAAATTTCCTATCAAATACATACTGTAATTTTTCTTTCCTGATAGACTCCATGTCAGCATACGTTTGGGTTAGCCTCGCCTCCGTAACTACCCTATAGGACCCCTCTCCCATAAATCTTTGCTCCACGCCCAGGGCCGGGCTCCGTAACTAGCCTACTCCAGGCATTGGGAGGGGACTCCTGCTGCCATGGAGTATATCAGGAAAGGAAAATTACAGTAAGTATTTGATAGGAAATATTAAATTTTCCTGACAGACTCCATGGCAGCATACGTGTGGGAAACAACTCGCTTCACACACCCGGGTGGGAAAATGGTGAGCAAAGAAAGTTTAATTAACACCGTCAACCAACAGTACTTGTAAACCAAAATTAACTGAAGATAGGGCAGCTGGTTCAACACAGTAGTGGGACATAAACGTGTTGATAGAAGACCAGGAAGCTGCCCTGCAAATTACAGGGTGGGCCATTTATATGGATACACCTTAATAAAATGGGAATGGTTGGTGATATTAACTTCCTGTTTGTGGCACATTAGTATATGTGAGGGGGGAAACTTTTCAAGATGGGTGGTGACCATGGCGGCCATTTTGAATCCAACTTTTGTTTTTTCAATAGGACCAGGGTCATGTGACACATCAAACTTATTGGGAATTTCACAAGAAAAACAATGATGTGCTTGGTTTTAATGTAACTTTATTCTTTCATTAGTTATTTACGAGTTTCTGACCACTTATAAAATGTGTTCAATGTGCTGCCCATTGAGTTGGATTGTCAATGCAACCCTCTTCTCCCACTCTTCACACACTGATAGCAACACCGCAGGAGAAATGCTAGCACAGGCTTCCAGTATCCGTAGTTTCAGGTGCTGCACATCTCGTATCTTCACAGCATATGGTTTTTTTATGGTTTTTATGGTCAGTAAAAACCAATACCGGGTGAGCTGCTCCTTCCAGGAGGTACCGCCATTCCTCCAAAGCCGACTTGATGGCCAGCAATTCCCTATCACCGACATCATAGTTCCAGCAAGATGGTGCACCACCACATTATGGGTGTCAGGTCCGAGCATTCCTAGATGAACAGTTTCCTGGAAAGTGGATTGGTCGTCGTGAGCCAGTTGAATGGCACCCAAGGTCTCCCGATCTGACCCC
>BLSH010316824.1:542709-554525 GCA_018402905.1 Glandirana rugosa
AGTGGAATTACGTAATTCCACCGCTCACAGTATCTCTGTATCGCAGCCGCCGTCGTATGACGGCGTTTTGCGTTACAGAGCCACTTTGCCGCCGTCAATCTCCGATCGGCGGTCGGCAAGTGGTTAAAAACATGTCATACTTACCTGCTCTTTGCAAGGGTTTTGCACAGAGCAGCCCCAATTCTCCTTTTCTGGGGTCCCCTGTTGATGCTCCTCTTCTTCGGCGAGTGCCACCACGGAGAGTCGATTTACATGGGGGCACCCATGCGAGCGCGCTCCCAAGTCCTGCTGCTGCGTCCATTGACCCAGACAGCAGGACTTGGCCCTGCCCCCCCCGGCTCCCATGTCACTGGATTTAAATGACAGCAGAGGGAGCCATCTGTCCAATCAGGACTCGAGACAGCGGCTGGAGCTGCTGGGCTCATCCTTGACACTAGAACGATCGGGTTCAGATAAGTATTAGGGGGGCTGCTGAAGCACAGAAAGTTTTTCACCTTAATGCATTAAGGTGAAAAACCTTGAGACTTTACAACTCCTTTAATATGAGATATATGCATTTTTTCACACACATATATTTGTATTGATAACTACAGAGATATTGGTTTGGTGCACCGTTTACATTAATTAGAAATAAGATACACCTGTTCTCAATTTCGATACACACAGGAACACTCTCTCTCCCATTTTCAAGACATGCGAAGTGCACTAGCCCTTCCCCTGTAATTAGAGTGTCCTAAACTGAAGACTACTGCATCGGTCACTCCTGTGTGTGTGCTGGTGGGATGGGGGGCACTCAACGAACAGTACATCACACACCCTAAGAGTCCTTTCATACTCGGGTGGTGAGGGCAGTAGCGGTAAATCGCTGCTAGTTTTTAGCGCCGCTTTACTGTCGTTATAGTGGAGAGGGAGTTAAAAAGGGGTCAAAAGAGCTGGTGCAAGACACTTCCGAAGGGGTATTCAGCTGCTTTGGAAGCGCTGCCCATTCATTTCAATGGGAAGGGGCGGTGCAGGAGCGGTGTATATACACCGTTCCCGCACCGCCCCAAACATGCTGCTTACAGGACGTTTTTCCTGTCCTGCAAGCGCACCGCCCCAGTGTGAAAGCACTCGGGCTTTCACACTGGGGTGGATTGGGGGGAGTTTTTCAGGCGCTATTTTTAGCGCTAAAGCACCTGAAAAACGCCCCAGTGTGAAAGGGGTCTAAGCAGGACAGGCATATTCGCTCACAATGGTAGGCTCACAATTTTTTAGGTCAGGCTGTGGGGAAGCAAAATTTGGCCCACAAATATGGTATTAAACATAAGCTCAAATTTTCTAAGCTTTTATTTTTTTTAGTTTTGCATAGAGTGCAAAGGGAGAGGTTTGTATTACTGTATGTGCCCCTGTTAAGGAGATTCACACTCTCTTATTTCCTTGTTTACCATTATCATTGAAAGTGAAAGTAAAAGAAAATCCCACAATTTGGGTTGTCCCCAGAAAAGCAATAGAGGGAGATCTGTGGGTCCACCAGGGATTCTTTTAATTTGCAGGGATTTCCTCTCACTAAAGCCTCGTACACATACTTAGATTTTCGGACGACACATCGTCCGTTTTTTGTTGGATGCTAATCTCATGTCAAAAGTGAAGAGTGTACTAACAATACGAAAATTATCATACGACAGAATTCCAAGTCAGAAGTGACGCAATGTGTAGAATAGCTTTGTATGTATTTCTTAGTTTCTGAACATGCGTAGTCTTGATTGTACGATTTTTTTCATACGAAAACATGTACTAATGATACGAAAATTGGACGTTTCCTTGACGTACGAAAAAAATAGTCTGCACATCCAGCTTTTGTCATCCGAAAAATCAAAATCGGCGGTCGAAAGGAGCATACCTACCCGCACAGATATCTCTGAAATCGCCCCCGAAGTCGGACTGACAGGCGGGTATGAAATCATGCAAGTCCAGCTGAACTCGCACGATTTCAATCCCACAGCAGTGTGAACCTGGGCTTACAGCAGGTTTCCTAAGAAATAACAATATTAAAGGGGTTGTAAAGTCTCAAGGTTTTTCACCTTAATGCTTTCTATGCATTAAGGTGAAAAACCTTGTGTAGTGCTGCAGCCCCCCTTTTACTTACCTGAACCCGATCATTCCAGCGACGGGGACGAGCACAGCAGCTCCAGCCGCTGTCTTGGGTTCTCATTGGATAGATTGATAGCGGCAGGATCCAGTGACGCAGAAGCCAGGGCCGAGTCCTGCTGTCTGTGTCAATGGACGCAGCAGCAGGACTCGGGAGTCCCCAGGGAAAGCGATTCTTCGTGGGGGCACTCGAGAAGAGGAGGAGCCAGGAGCGCTGCTGGGAGACCCCAGAAGAAGAGGACCGGGGCCACTCTGTGCAAAACCCTTGCACAGAGGCAGTAAGTATGACATGTTTGTTATTTTTAAAAAAAACAAACCTTTACAACCCTTTTAACCACTTCAGCCCGGAAGGATTTACCCCCTTCCTGACCAGAGCACTTTTTGCGATTCGGCACTGCGTCGCTTTAACTGACAATTGCGCGGTCGTGCGACGCTGTACCCAAACAAGATTGGCATCCTTTTTTTCCCCACAAATAGAGCTTTCTTTTGGTGGTATTTGATTACCTCTGCGGGTTTTATTTTTTGCTCCCTAAACATAGGGCGACAATTTTGAAAAAAAAAAAAAAACACAATTTTTTTTACTTTTTGCTATAATAAATATCCAAACAAAAATATTTAAAAAAACAAATTTCTTCATCAGTTTAGGCCGATATATATTCTTCTACATATTTGTGGTAAAAAAAATAAAAAAAACGCAATAGGCATATATTTGCGCAAAAGTTACCGCGTCTACAAACTATGAGAATTGATTTATGCTGTTTTTATTATTTATTTTTTTACTAGTAATGGCGACGATCTGCAATTTTTATCGGGACTTCGATATTGCGGAAGACAGATTGGACACTTTTGACACTTTTTTGGGACCATTGACATTTATACAGTGATCGGATCTAAAAATAGCCACTGATTACTGTGTAAATGACACTGGCAGAGAAGGAGTTAACACTAAGGGGAAGATCAAGGGGTTAACTGTGTTCCCTCGGCGCGTTCTAACTGTATGGGGGCTGGGCTGGCAGAGGCATGACAGATCTAACTGATCCCAATTACAGGGATCAGTAGATCACTGTCATGCCAGCTGACAGAATGGGAAACCGCCGTGTTTACATCGGCGGTTCCCTGTTCTTCCTCTCTAGAAGACGATTGCGGGTCACCAGTGGCGATCGACTCCGCCCAGTCCGTGCAGCCAAAGGCGCATGCCTGCTTGCAACTGCGATCTGCGCAGCGCTGCCAACCTGCCGCAGTAAATGTACGCAACGCGGTCGGCAAGCGGTTAAAGAGGATCTTCATCCTAGAAAGAAAAAATAAATAAAGGTTAGCAGCTACATATTGTATATTGTAGCTGCTGACTTTTAACCAGTTCAGCTCGAGAGCAATTTTTTAAATTTTTTTGCACATGTACAAATCTTAACTTTTGAAAATATAATTACTTAAACCCCAAAACACTGTATACTTTCTGAAAGCACAGGCCCTGTAGAATAAAAAGATTATAGCTGCAAATGTATATGTCACATGATATTTGCACAACTGTTTATTAAATGTAAATTTTCTAAAAAATTATAATAAAACAACTTTTAGTGCAAACACACAAGATTAATATCCATTTTTTTCCGTAAACTATAAAAGAGGAGGTTGCACCAAGTAAAGATATACCCAATATTCTGTCCTCGCCAAATGTTTCCCTGTGTGTAACTTGACATGCAGCTAAACCCTCCTATTCTGCAATAAGCCAGACCGGATGTCATTTTGAAGCTTTATTAACAAACCAGGGTAAAGTGAAACTATTAAGAAAAAAACAGATGATAGGTACATATAATAAATGTAAGAACATACAGAAAACATAATGAAGAGTTAGGCTATAGATGGCAAGCCTACCAGCAATGCTGCCTTTAGGGGATGCAAAGAGATGTAAGTTCGAGTCCAACATGTGCTTTGATAGCTGGCTCCTTCTCTCCAGTCTCCAAGATGGAGTCTGAGCTCCCAAGTTGCACTGTTTCCTCTTCTTAAGCCTGAAGAATGATGGGAACTTTTATTAAAAAAAGAACAGATTCTAGTTTCTGCAAAACAGTAAATTTATTTTGGGCTCCATCTAGTGGCCAAATGTAATATTGCAGTCAGAACAACTTAAAGGGGTTGTAAACCCTCACGGTTTTTCACCTTAACCACTTACCAACCGGAAGGTTTTGCAGCTTTAGGACCAGAGCACTTTTTGCGATTCGGCGCTGCGTCGCTTTAACTGACAATTGCGCGGTCGTGCGATGTTGTACCCAAACAAAATTTGTGTCCTTTTTTTTCCCACAAATAGAGCTTTCGTTTGGTGGTATTTGATCGCCTCTGCGTCATTTCTTATCGCCGCTATAAACAAAAGAAGAGCGACCGTTTTGCAAAAAAACCCAAATTTCTTACTTTTTACTAAAATTCAAATCCAAAAAAAAAATATAAAAAACTTTTTTTTCACCGTTTTTGGCCGAATTATATAATTCCTCATATTTGCGATAAAAAAAATTGCAATCAGCGTTTATTGATTGGTTTGCGCAAAAGTGGCCGCGTTTACGGATGGTGAGAATTCATTTCTGGGGTTTTTATTTATTTATTTTTTACTAGTAATGGCGGCGATCTGCGATTTTTAGCGGTAATGCGATATTGGGGGGGACATGTCGGAACATTTTGACACTTTTTTGGGACCAATGACATTTATTCAGCGATCAGAAATTTAAATGTCCACTGATTACTGTATAAATGTCACTGGCAGTGAAGGGGTTAACCTGCAGGGGGAGAGCTAGGGGTTAATCGTGTTCCCTGGGTGTGTTCTTACTGTGGGGGGGTTGGGCTAACATGGGCATGAGAGATCTAACTGATCCCAGTGACAGGGATCAGTAGATCTCTCATGCCCCACTGACAGGGCGGGGAACCGCCGTGTTTACATCGGCGGTTCCCCGTTCTTTCCCTGTAGCCGCTCATCGCGGCTCGCCGGCGGACATAGGGTCCGCCCGAGCCGCGGGCACACTCCCCAGGAGTGCGGCGGGTGCGCGCGCCCCTGGTGGCCAAATGCGAATCGCCGCTTATTTACGGCGATTCGCGCAGGGCTCCCCGACTGCCGCCGTGAAAAGACGGCGCGCGGTGGGGAACCTGTTAAAGTGGAACTTCCGTTTTAAGTGATGGTGACCCCTTGACATGCCACAATTGGCATGAATTTTTTTTTGGGGGGAGCAGGTACCTAGTTTTCATAGGTACCCAGCCCCGACTTCCTCTCCTGGCGCCGGAAGGAAGTTCACCTCTCCCCCCTCCCCCCCTGCAATCTTCTGGGGCACATCACGGGTCCCAGAAGATTGCCCGGCCATTCACAACGTGCAGTGCGGCTCACGCATGCGCACTGTGTCCCAGCTGTGAAGCCACAGCCAGGTGCACACACTTGTGATGCCACTGTCGCGAAGGGGAGGAGGAAAGGAGCGAAGCATCGGGTGGCCACATCGCTGGACCGTGGGAGAGGTGTGTAGCTGCTGACTTTTAAATGGGTGGAACTCTGCTTTAATGCATTCTTTGCATTAAGGTGAAAAACCTTTTCTGTTGTAGCTGCCCCCCAGAGCCCCTTTTCTGTTGTAGCTGCCCCCCAGAGCACCCCTTTTACTTACCTGAGCCGATCATTCCCACGGTGAGGACGAGCCTTGCAGCTCCAGCTGCGGGCTCCGGTCCTAATTGGATAGATTGATAGCAGGGGAGCCATTGGCTCTCACTGCTGTCAATCAAGTCCAGTGACGCGGGAGCCAGGGGGACGGGGCTGAGTCCTGCTGTCTGTGTCAATGGACGCAGCAGCAGGACACGGGAGCGCACCCGCACGAGTGCCCCCAGGGAAAGCGCTTCCCTGATGGGGCACTCGAGAAGAGGAGGAGCCAGGAGCGCCACTGGGGGACCCCAGAAGAGGAGGATTGGGGCCACTCTGTGCAAAACCGCCACACAGTGGAGGTAAGTATGACATGTTTGTTATTTTAAAAAAAAACCTTTAGTATCGCTTTAAAGTGGTTGTATACCCCGCTTGCACATTTTTACCTACAGGTAAGCCTATAATAAGGCTTACCTGTAGGTAAAATTAATATCTCCCAAACCTGTATGTCACCTTGCATGCAGTTGCTGAGGTCAGCGGCGCATGCGCTCTGAAGGTCTGGCGGAAGGATATACTAACCGCTTTAAAAGAGAAGTATTTTTTTTTTTGCAGTTTTATACTTACCTAGGTGTATGCAGCATTGGCCTGATGCTGCGTCTGTTCCCTGGCGCCTCTACACTGAAAACTGAGCAAACACCGCCGATCACTCGGTTTTCAGAGCTCCATGAGCAAAGAGCTGCAGACTGTCAGTCACAGCCCTCTGCTCTTCTCCCTCCTCGCTCACTGGAGCGCGGAGCTGTGGAGGGGGTGGAGCGGCTGTCTCAGCCTCTCAACGGCTTGTTGAGAGGCTGAGACAGGTGTCAGTCCAGGCACCTGGTGGATCCTGACTCCGTAGTCGGGATGACGCGGTGCCTGAACTGACATTGGTGACGTCGCATTGCGCTCCTGTGATCCATAGGAGAAGTACAACCAAACAAGCTTTGGCTATACTTCTCATTTGGCGGCGGCAAAGTGGTTCGATATCACGAATGGCCAGCACCTGGCGGCGGCTGCGAGATCGCGGATCGTGAGCATGTGTGCCGCCGGAAGCACACTCGCGCTCTCACTGTGTTCCGTGGGGAGCCAGGGAGTGGGTAGGGCTGACTCGATGTCCGCCGGCTACTCGCGATTGCTCCCAAACAGTGACAGAACGGAGGTGCGTGTATGTAAACACACAGATCTCCATTCTGACAGGGGGAAAGAATGTGATTGCAGGCTCCCTGTATATGGGAGCCACGATCACTCTCCTCCCCCACTCAGCCCAGCCCCCATACAGTGAGTAACACACACAGGGAACACAGTTAACCCTTAGATCGCCCCCTGCAGGTTAACCCCTTCCCTGCCAGTGACATTTACACAGTAATCAGTGCATTTTCATAGCACTGATCGCTGTATAAATGCCAATGGTCCCTAAAAAAGTGTCAAAATGGTCCGACATATCCACCGCAATATCGCAGTCCCGATAAAAATCGCAGATTGCCACCATTACTAGTAAAAAATAAAATAAATAAAAATTAAAACCCCACAAATGACTTATCATACGTAAACGCCGATTGCAATTTTTTTTTACCAAAAATATGAGGAAGAATATAAATCGGCCAAAACTGATGATAAAATTGTTTTTTTATATATTTTTTGTGGATATGTTTTATAGCAAAAAGTAAGATATATTGTTTTTTTTTTTTTGCAAAATTGTCGCTCTTTTTTTGTTTATATCAGTGATCAGAAATGACGCAGAGGTGATCAAATACCACCAAAAGAAAGCTCTATTTGTGGGAAAAAAGGATGCAAATTTAGTTTGGGTATGTCGCACGACCTCGCAATTGTCAGTTAAAGTGACGCAGTGCCGAATCACAAAAATGCTCTGGTCCTAAAGGGGGGAAATCCTTCCGGGGCTGAAGTGGTTAAAGTGTTTGTTACTGCAGCACTTCATATTCCTGATATGTGCCTGCTGTACCATGTTCTTGCATGAGAAAGTATCCTGTTCTCTTTGTATTGCTTACTTTATGTAAAATCCTTGGTGTTCCTGCTAGTCCCCTTGATTTCCTATTAAAAACTGACCACACTAAGCAGGAGAGCCCACCGTGGTCAGTTCTCTAGCTATGCTGGGAATTCAGTATGCTCTCCTCCAATGATCAGGCTTGTCTTGACACGCCCCTGCTGCACAGTCATTCACTAGGAAGATGAGTCTACTGCTGCTTCTCCCCTCCCCAGCTCTTATGCAGCTGAGAACAAAGGGAATTCAATCATTTATAAATAAGGGAGAAAAGGTATTTATAATATTTTTTAATGTCTATACACAAATGTTTGTTTACAATCACTTTAATGAATATCCTACTGGAGGCAGAACACCCAACATACCAAGTCTTAAAATTTGCGTGCACCTGTGGTATCACATAAAACTACAATGCCTAAAAATCACCATAGGTGACACTTTGAACGCTTTTACAGAGCATCAGTGTAGAGTTAACCAGGAACTCTTATGCTAGAATTATTGCTCTCACTCTGATGTTTGCGGCGATATGTCACATGTGAGGTGCAAATGTGGTTTACATATGCGTGCGCACCCCAGGCATGCGTTTGCACGTGTGTGTGTGGGGCAACAGGGGTTACGGCAATTTTTGTAAAGAAATGTAAATATATTTTATTATAATTTTATTTTTTAAAACGTGTTTCTTTTATATGTATTTGGTTGCTATCACAAGACGTTAAAGTGGATTTAAACCCTCACATATACCCAGTGAAGGTACCAGCCTCAGATGATACACAGAGATGAAACAAATCCTCCTACATAAGTTTTACATGTATATCTGCTGTCTTCAGCTTTATATATTCTTTAGAAAAGTTCAGATAGTGTTAGAGATTTTCTCTTCCTGTTCAGCACTGGAAGTAAAGTCTGGGCATACATCCAAGACAGCTGATTGGAGGAAAGGCACACACCTCCACTCCACATAGGCAGAGACTCTCAGAGCATTCTGTGAATAATTTAGCTCTCTGCTAATCTATCTATAGCAGCCTCCCCACAAAATTCAGCCTGGTTTTATGACCTGTGATGGAGAACTTGTCAGAAGTTATCATGTTGATCACAGAAGAACGGAGCAGGAGAAAGCCACGGGACTTAGTGCTTTGAACAGAGATAAGAAAAACAGATATATGTGCCTAGCTCAAATTTCACAGACATGTGTAGGCATTTGGCAAGTAACAGGTACTCTTTATGGAGACATTAGGGGTCTAATAGACCCCGATGTCACCCCTGCCCTTCACACCATCTAACCAAGCACAGATTGCCTCGGTTAGTGGTGTCTCCTGGCTGTGCCAGCTAATAAATGGTGAATCTGAAACTTGAAGTGATGAAATCATTGTCGCTTCCAGTTTCATTGTTTACATGTGAGAATGGGGAATGAAATTGCCTCTGTCTCACATCTCTCACCCCCCTGAAGCTGGCAGTTGCGGTCCTGGGCTTCCGGTAGGAGCGGAAGAGCCCGGGAACCACGGGTGGAGGGGGATCCGCCTGCGGGAGGGGTAGCACAGCACCACTGTCTCTGTGAATGTGATCCGCAGCTAGGGAGCTGCCAACATCACTTTCACTTTTAAGCCATGAGCCAGCTGAAGAAAACCCGCACAAGCTGATGGCTGCTATTGCTCTGTCCTTACCTGGAACCTGGCCGGTTCTCTGCTGGTCTTTGGGTCCCCAGTGTGGGAGACTGGCTGTGAATCCTTGCAGCTTCATAGCCAGCTTCCCACTCTGCATGTGTGAGCTACGCTTTGTGAATTGGTCCCGCAGCTTACTAGGACGTGGCAAAGAGAGGGGGGCTGAAGTGTAAGCGGGTACCTATCAAAACTAGCTATCCACTCCGCCTCAAAAAATGTGGCAAATGTGGTAGAGGAGGGGGATGACATAAAGCGGAATGCCTGCTTTTGGGTGATGTTCAGCTTTAAGCAACCATGCAATATTAAAATCACGTTTTAAAAGATATAACTTTTCCATAAACCACATAGAGCCATACTATTCAAATGGCAAAGTGTGGAGTGAAGGGAAAGAGGACAGATTTTGCAGTACTTTACATGAATTGTAAAGTAGCTTAAAATACATACATACTGTAGCAGAGTGCCTCAGAGGGAGCCTGGAAAAGTCCTGTCTGGGGTTTACACATCTCCCAGGCTCTTTTTATACACTTTTAGAGATCTCTTAGATCCTCTATCTAGTTTGGGTTTTGCTCCTCTCCCCTATGGTAATTTAGACTCACCTGGAACATGCAGTCAGTGCTTGAGCCTGGAGAACAATTTCCTTTAGATTTACCTTAAACTATGTAGTGCAAGGGCCTGCCTGATTGCATACAAATTGAAATGGTTTGACCTCATAATGTATGGTTTTGTTAAATCTAAAGGAAAAACCGGAGTTAGACTTACCGGTAACTCTGTTTCCAGGAGTCTTCCAGGACAGCCCTTGAGAGATGTAGCTCATCACACCTGACAGGAAACACATTGCACAGCTCTTTAAAAGGCGGTCCCTCAGGCATCTGGTCAGTTTTATCCAAGAACGAAGGACGGAGCTGAAAGACAGTTTTTTAAAAAACACACACCGACTTATTTATGCATACAACACGGGTGGGAACGTGCTGTCCTGGAAGACTCCTGGAAACAGAGTTACCGGTAAGTCTAACTCCGGTTTTTCCCCAGTCGTCTTCCAGGAGAGCACTTGAGAGGATACAAAAGTACTCACTCTATTTAGGGGGGGACCACTGCTTGGAGGACTTTCCTCCCAAACGCCTGATCCTGACTACCCAGTAGATCCAACCGGTAATGTCGAATGAATGTGGACATACTCGACCATGTGGCAGCCTTGCATATCTGCTCCGGGGTAACACCGGCTCTTTTCGCCCAGGAAGTTGCTAATGCCCTTGTGGAATGAGCATTTAGCCCTTGTGGAGGACTCAAGTGTACCGCCTTGTAGCCCTCCGTGATAGCCATCTTGATCCACCTTGCTATCGTCCCTTTAGAGGCTTGTTTTCCCTTCCGGGCTCCTGAGAAAAGGACAAACAGGGCTTCCGATGATCTGAAACCCCTGGTGGCTTCCAGATAAGCTATTAGGGTTCTCCTCACATCCAATAGGTGTAACTGCTCCTCCTTACTGTTAGCTGGTTTACTACAGAAGGAGGAAAGGATTATGTCCTGCATTCTATGAAATGCAGAAGAGACTTTAGGGATGAATGCTTGGTCGGTCCTGAGAATGACTCTATCCTCCAAGATCTGCAAAAAGGGCTCTCCGATTGATAGAGCCTGTAGTTCACTCACCCTGCGTGCGGACATCATGGCTATGAGAAAGACAGCCTTAAGCGTAATTAATCTAACGGACGCCTCTGATAATGGCTCAAAAGGGTCCGAGATGACCGCTTTTAGAACACTAGACAAATCCCATGCTGGGGTTTTATGACAAATAATAGGTTGCATCCTGGAAACCGCTTTGCAAAATCTGTTTATAAGCGGGTCCTGCTGTAAGGATTGCTGTAAATAAACTGAGAGGGCTGCGATCTGCACCTTAATAGTGCTTAAGGCTAGACCTTTGTCCAGACACTCTTGTAAAAAGTTCAGAATTACTGGAGAATCCACTTCTTCTTCCCCAGTTTCTGACAGCCACAAGTTAAATCTTCTCCAAACTTTCTTATAAATTGCCCTCGTGACGGGCTTCCGACTCTGCAATAGAGTTTTAATCACTCTATCTGAAACACCCCTTGCTCTTAAGATCTCTGTTTCAGATGCCATGCTGCTAAGTTTAGCATGGCTGGATTGGGGTGAAGTACTGGCCCCTGCGTAAGTAGTTTTTCCTTGTGTGGTAACATCCAGTGAGGCTGAGTTGCTAGCGATAGGAGTGTCGAGAACCAAGCTCTCCTTGGCCAGTAGGGCGCTACTAGGATTAACGTTGTACGTTCTGCTATGAACTTCCTTAAAACTCTTGGAATCAAGTGAAGAGGTGGAAAGGCATAGCAAAGTTTGAAGTTCCACTCTGTCTGGAGGGCATCTATCGCTATAGGCTGATCTTCCGGATTGAGAG
>BLSH010316824.1:554535-573036 GCA_018402905.1 Glandirana rugosa
GCTCCCTTTCCGAAGTCCTTCTGGATTTACAGTGAGTCCTCATCAATCGGGTGGACCCAACCTATCATTCATGCCTTTTCAGCTTAGAGAAAGGGAAGGTTCTCTAGGCTAAAAACCCCATGTGCTAGTTAAGGTAGTTTGTCTTCTAGAGTGACGGTGGCCTCTTTTATCTTGTAGAGCACGTCTCTTATCGTTCCCAGGTTTGTTTAGAAGGACAGTGGCATTCCCTTCAGTATAGTCATGATCCGGAGTACTGCAGACGGTAAGGTCGTCAGTTTACCCGGTCCAAGGTGGTCTCTGGTGAAGTCTGGAAAGAGGACGTCTTAAATCCCTCTTTCCTGGATCCATTCTGTAGATTGTCCTGATGTCTCCACCACCATAAGGCCTGCCTTACCCTTGATGGAATAACCACCGTGTCCTCTAGGTCCTTTCTCCCTAAATTCTGCAGGAGAAAGGTCTGAAGTGGTCTCTGGTGGAACCTGGCCCATTTGACTGCTGGAATGGCAGACGTCATGAGGCCTAGTACTGATATGACTTCCCTTACGGTGACAGGAAGATTTGTTTGGACCCTTGCTATTCTCTGCACGAGATGTTCTATTTTCTCCGGTGGCAGTGAGATCTTCTGTTTGATGGAATTGATCGTGTACCCCAAAAATCGGATCTCTTGGAAGGGAAAGAGATTCGACTTTTCCGTACTTACTATCCAACCCAGGTGGGCTAACTACTCCTGAGTGACATTTAGGTCTTCCTGAAGCCTTTCCCTCGTTGGTGCCATGAATAGCAAATCCTCCAGATAAGGGATCACAGTTATCGCTTGTAACCTTAAGGGTGAGAGTGTCCCTGCCAGGATCTTGGTAAAAATCCTTGGCGAGGAAGAAAGGCCGAACGGCAAGGCCCTGCTTTGAAAATGGTATACCCGTTCTCCTATCTGTCGGAGGTACCTTTGGGAACTCTCTCTGATGGGAACATGCAAATAGGCATCCTTTAAATCTATGGTCGCCATGAAGTAACCCTTTTGCAGCAGACTTCTGATTGAATAAATAGACTCCATTCTGAACCTTTTGTACCGAATTGCTTCGTTCAAAGGCTTTAGGTTTAGGATTAGCCGATATTTGCCTGAGGGTTTCTGCACTAAAAAGACGTGTGAGTAGAAACCCTCCCCCTCCTCCTGTTTTGGGACTGGGACCAGGACTCCCTGATCTACCATTTCCCCTATTATTAGAGGTAATGCTTTTGCTTTTCCCGGATCTCTTGGCAGCTGGGTGACCAATACTCTTGAGGGGGGCCTTTTGCTGAATTCTAAGGAGTACCCCTTCCCTATCACACCCTGAATGAAATTGTTGGAGGTTATCTTCCGCCACTGTGGAAGGAATCTCTCCAACCTTCCTCCCACTTGGCCTGTGGCATCATTGCTTGTATCCCTCTGCCTTGGTATTTTGGCTAGGAGGGTTAAAGAGCACATTCGCCCTCTGTCTGCCCTTCTGACCGGTCCAGTGCTTCTTGGGTCTACCTTTGTCTTGCAGGTTCTTCCACTCTTCCCTATTTTGTCCCTTATAGGGACGAAAAAACTTCCTGGGATAAAACTTCTTTTTGGTTGGAAAAGTCCTTTTCCTGTCGGCCGTTCGTTCTAAGGCATCGTCTAATTTAGCTCCAAAAAGAAATTTCCCGGAAAATGGGACACTACAAAAGCGGAGCTTGGATGAGGTATCTCCTGGCCAAGTTTTAAGCCAGAGGGCCCTTCTGGCTGCTACTGAAAGTGCAGCTGATCTAGCCGACAACTTGACCGACTCTGTCGATGCGTCAGCTATGAATCCAACGGCTTTGTAGAGCATAGGAAATGACTTTAACAATTCCTCTCTAGGGGTCCCTGCTATTAGGTGCCCCTGCAACTGCTTTAACCAGAACTCAAAGTTTCGGGCTACACAGGTTGTGGCCAAAGCTGGTCTAAGGTTGGCCATTGTGGTGTCCCAAGATCGCTTGAGGATTATATCCCCTCTCTTATCCATTGGGTCTGCCAGGTGCCCCATATCATCAAATACCAGGTCTGAGTGCTTTGAGACTTTTGCCAACGGAGCATCCAGCTTTGGCGTCTGGTTCCAGACTGAGTCTGGATTGTCATCAAAGGGGAATCTTCTCTTCAGACTATTTGAGAAAAAGGGTCTTTTCTCAGGCCCAGACCACTCTTTTAGGACAAAGTCTGTCATGACCTTGTGTACCGGGAAAACCCTGGGCTTTTTCTTGTCCAGTCCCTGACACATCTTGTCATGCCTGGAGAGTGGGGCTTTTTCCTCTTTGATTTCCAAAGTGTCATAGATAGCCCCCAGTAATTCATCCACTTCCTCCTGCGAAAGCCTAAACCTGGTGGAAATGGACGTTAATTCCTGACCTTCGTCCTGTCCAGAGGGCTGAGCAGAATCCGGGTCAGTAGAAAGATGTGGGATTTCCCTACTCCCTGATGGCTCTCCTAAGCCTGAAGGGAGGTGAGTAGGTGAGGTGGGTACCTGCGCTGGTTTGTCCAGGACTCTCCCTGGTACCTGAACCTCCGAGATAAGTTTCCTGAAGGATGAAAAGGTAGACTGAACCTCATCCTTGAAGGAGCATAGGAATTTGCTAAATGGGGAATCTTCCTCTGTCTTTAGCACCCCTGTAATGCACGTCTGGCATAAGGTTTTAGCATAGTTTGAGGGCAGTCTGGTGCTGCAAGCTGGGCATTTTCTTTTGTCCGTCTTAGCAGCTGCCTTCTCCGCTTTAGAATGCTCCTTCTAGCGGCGAGGATGACATAAAATAGGGACAGTTAAATGCACATCATATTTAACCACCTGCCCTCCTATGGCGCCCACCAGAGCTACACTAAAGGTTTCACATAATGCCTTTGCTAGCTCACCACATCACAGAAAAATTAGGCACAGGAAAAAGGTTCTGGCACCGCCAGCCTACCTATGAAGAGCCGGTGCTGGCTTCACCCGAATCGTGTGCCTCCATACTGCAGTCCTCGGCGTCTGTAGCCATGCTGTGGCTCCTTTAACATGACACCGGCCCGGCCCTCCCCTTCCTCTCTGTGTCTGGAGGTAGGAACTACTTCCTCCGGCGCACGGTGATGACGTACGTCCGCCGGAAGTGACGCTCCGCGCTCCTCCGGCGTACAGCGCGAATTTCAAAAAAGTATGAGGAGAGAAAAAAGATCTCCTGCACGCTGCCGCCGACATCCATCACCACCGCCCGCTCCCTCGCCGGGCTCTGGAGAGAGGTGAGGGGACGGGGAACTCCTGCACATGCGGAGGGAACCCATTTGGCCATAGGAGAGGTTTTTTTCTGCTGTCATTCCTCTGCTGACAGGTCTCTCTTCTTTGCTTCTGGTCTTGCCTCCCCGGCAGCCCTTGAGCGGTGGAGCTGTCCTCACTCCTTCCTCTTTAGAAGACGGTTCCTCTGCAACATGTCTCCTCGGCTGAGGAAACACAAAAAACTGACCAGATGCCTGAGGGACCGCCATTTAAAGAGCTGTGCAATGTGTTTCCTGTCAGGTGTGATGAGCTACATCTCTCAAGGGCTGTCCTGGAAGATAACTGGGGGAAATTGTACAAGATAATTGTAAAATGTATGGCCAGACTTAAAGATGCAAGGTTGGCGAAAAGCAAACAAGCTTCATACATGCAGGCTGACAAGCATTGGTCAGAATTTGTGATTGTTTAGTTCGTGCCAGGACATCACTAGGATTTTGTTTTTGAAAGTTTTGAACATTTTTCTGTTTACCTCACTGTACAGCGCAGAAAACAACATGTGCATTTATCATTATATTTACACAGGAGCTTGCAAATCATTGCATGTGCAATCACAGGACCGCGGGTGAAATGCCAGGCTCTTTCTCTCTCTTCTACCTGCTCCCTTGC
This sequence comes from Glandirana rugosa, assembly GCA_018402905.1. Classification (NCBI taxonomy): domain Eukaryota; kingdom Metazoa; phylum Chordata; class Amphibia; order Anura; family Ranidae; genus Glandirana; species Glandirana rugosa. The sequence goes on from BLSH010316824.1 coordinate 558,423, forward strand.
CTGTGCAGAGGTACAGACTTGCAGTTGGAGACCCAGAGGAAGTGTCTCCATCTGCTGCGATGGCAGTAGTGAATTCATTCACAGATCTTTATGAATAAATGATGCGGCTATGCGTGTAGAGCCCCACAGAGATTATAGCAGAAATTGTGCAGAGCTACCAATAGCAAACCTTCCCCTACTGAGGAAGTCATGCCCTGATGACATGCATCTAAGGGGAGGAGCCTGCATCGTGACATCACGCCGTGGCCATCTAGGATAACTGTACACAGGGAGATACGAGCTGGCACGGCTTTATGTGCTATATTTTGTAACTGTACTTTTATAGCGCTGGGTTGAAATCAATTTTATAAACAGAGAGCTCTAGATTGTTGTCTTCTCTCCTTATATTTACCCACAAGAGGATTTGGGGCCAGAGGGAAGCCCACAGACCAGGAGGACAAGGAGGAGAGGATAAGCATTGTGAGACCACCCCAGTTATCTCCCTTTTCCCCAGGTGGGGATTGATGCTGTTTTGACTCATTATTGAGGTAAGCGGTTAATGAGACTGATGAAGGAGAGCACATGCACTTTATTTAGTGATGTTTGCACAACTGGGAACTTCTATCTCTTTGGATTTACTTCAATCAATTTCATTGTATATTTTTTTTGATGAACTTTCGTCATTACATTTTGTGATGCAATTCTTGCTGCTATTTTTTGATTTATGAAGCACTGGCACTTTTTATATATGAAGAGGTTTTGCACATTGATACTGATACAAAATAACCTATATTTGAAAATATTATATGTACATTTGTATATTATTATTTATATTGGTCCAATATTGCACCTCACTTTTTATTGATTATATACAGTTGTGCTCATAAGTTTACATACCCTGGCAGAATTTATGATATCTTGGTCATTTTTCAGAGGATATGAATGAGAACACAAAAAACATTTCTTTCACTCATGGTTAGTGTTTGGCTGAAGCCATTATCAATCAACTGTTTTACTCTTTTTAAATCATAATGACAACAGAAACTACCCAAATGACCCTGATCAAAAGTTTACATACCCTGGTGATTTTGGCCTGATAACATGCACACAAGGTGACACAAAGGTGTTTGAATGGCTATTAAAGGTAACCGTCCTCATCTGTGATCTGTTTGCTTGTAATTAGTGTGTGTGTGTGTATAAAAGGTCAATGAGTTTCTGGACCCCTGGCAGACCCTTGCATCTTTCATTCAGTGCTGCACTGACGTTTCTGGATTCTGAGTCATGAGGAAAGCAAAAGAATTGTCAAAGGAAAAGGTAGATAAACTGTATAAAACAGGAAAGGGATATAAAAAGATATCCAAGGAATTAAGAATACCAATCAGCAGTGTTCAAACTCTAATCAAGAAGTGGAAAATGAGGGGTTCTGTTGAAACCAAACCACAGTCAGGTAGACCAGCTAAAATTTAAGCCGCAACTGCCAGGAAAATTGTTCGGGATGCAAAGAAGAACCCGCAAATAACCTCAGGATTCTTTGAAAACACGTGGGGTAGCTGTTTCAAGATGCACAATAAGGAGGCACTTGAAGAAAGATGGGCTGCATGGTCGAGTCGCCAGAAGAAAGCCATTACTATGCAAATACCACAAAGTATCCCACACTTAACCATAAACCCTACATTTGGAGAGGAGTAAACAAGGCCTGTGAAACATGGAGGTGGATCGCTGATGTTTTGGGGAAGTGTGAGCTACAAAAGGCATGGGAAATTTAGTCAAAATTGATGGCAAGATGAATGCAGTATGTTATCAAAAAATACTGGATGAACATTTGCATTCATCAGCCCGGAGGCTGCGCATGGGACGTGCTTGGACATTCCAACATGACAATGATCCAAAACACAAGGCCAAGTCGACCTGTCATTGGCTACAGCAGAATAAAGTGAAGGTTCTGGAGTGGCCATCTCAGTCTCCTGACCTCAATATCATTGAGCCACTCTGGGGAGATCTCAAGCGTGCAGTTCATGCAAAATAGCCCAAGAATTTCCAGGAACTGGAGGCTTTTTACCAAGAGGAATGGGCAGCTTTACCATTTGAGAAGATAAAGAGCCTCATCCACAAATACCACAAAAGACTTCAAGCTGTCATTGATGTTAAAGGGTGCAATACACAGTATTAAGAACTGTAAACTTTTGATCAGGGTAATTTGGGTAGTTTCTGTTGTCATTATGATTTAAAAAGAGTAAACACAGTTGATTGATAATAAATGGCTTCAGCCAAACACTAAACATGAGTGAAAGAAAAGTTTTTGTGTTCTCATTCATATTCTCTGAAAAATGGCCAACAAATCATAAATTCTGCCAGGGTATGTAAACTTATGAGCACAGCTGTAAATAGGGCAATAGCAGCTGAACATCTGCAAACGTTGGAAAGCAAATTACCCACACATGCACAGAAATCATATAAAAAGCAGAAAGTATATAAATCAATTAATTAGTAGAAAAATATATATCTATATCATAAATCGACGAATCATAAATATAGAGGATAATGACAAAGTTTTATATAAAAAAAAAAGTTATAAAAAAGATGATAAAATTGTATTTATAAAAAATTATTTGACTAAAATGTATATATTTTTTTGTGTGTGTGTATATATATATATATATATATATATATATATATATTATTCTTAAAACATTATATGAACTTTACAATATATCTATATAAAGTATGTCACAAAAGTGAGTATACCCCTCACATTTTTGTTTATATATTATTCTATATTTTCATGTGACAACACTGAAGAAATGACACTTTGCTACAATGTAAAGTAGTGAATGCACAGCTTGTATAACATTGTAAATTTACTGTCCCCTCAAAATAACTCAACACACAGCCATTAATGTCTAAACCGCCGGCAACAAAAGTGAGTACACCCCTAAGTGAAAATGTCCAAATCGGCCCAATTAGCCATTTTTCCTCCCTGGTGTCATGCGACTCATTAGTGTTACAAGGTCTCAGGTGTGAATGGGGAGCAGGTGTGTTAAATTTGCGGTTATCACTCTCACTCTCTCATACTGGTCACAGGAAGTTCAACATGGCCCCTAATGGCAAAGAACTCTGAGGATCTGAAAAAAAGAATTGTTGCTCTACATAAAGATGGCCTAGGCTATAAGAAGATTGCTAAGACCCTGAAACTGAGCTGTAGCACAGTGGCCAAGACCATACAGCGGTTTAACAGGACAGGTTCCACTCAGAACAGGCCTTGCCATGATCGACCAAAGAAGTTGAGTGCACATGCTCATCGTCATATCCAAAGGTTGTCTTTGGGAAATAGAAGTGCTGCCAGCATTGCTGCAGAGGCTGAAGGGGTGGGGGTAGGCCTGTCAGTGTTCAGACCACACGCTGCACACTGCATCAAATTGGTCTGCATGGCTGTCATCCCAGAAGGAAGCCTCTTCTAAAGATGATGCCCGAGAAAGCCCACAAACAGTTTGCTGAAGACAAGCAGACTAAGGACATGGATTACTGGAACCATGTCCTGTGGTCTGATGAGACAAAGATAAACTTATTTGGTTCAGATGGTGTCAAGCGTGTGTGGCGGAAACCAGGTGAGGAGTACAAAGACAAGTGTTTTTTGCCTACAGGCAAGCATGGTGGAGGGAGTGTAGTGGTCTGGGGCTGCATAAGTGCTGCTGGCACTGGGGAGCTACAGTTCATTGAGGGAACCATGAATGCCAACAAGTACTGTGACATACAGAAGCAGAGCATGATCCTCTTCCTTCGGAGACTGGGCCGCAGGGCAGTACTCCAACATGATAACGACCCTAAACACACCTCCCAAGACGACCGCTGCCTTGCTAAAGAAGCTGAGGGTAAAGGTGATGGACTGATCCCTCCCACACCAATGCTTCCCTGCTACGCACACAGTCCAGACTCACTAACCAGCTACACTCTGAAAAGGCCAAGCAGGGAATTTTCTTTGTCAGGCAGCAGGCGTTTGAGCATGGCGAACGTGCGGGTAAGCTCCTAGCATATATGGCCCATATGGATAACAAACCTCCGGTTGTAGTGGAGCTCCGTTCCTCCGGGACAGTGGTCTCCAGCCCTGAGCTGGTGGCCGCAGAGTTCCGGTCCTTCTACTCTGACCTATATACATCCAGGGCCAACTACCCCCAGGCAGACTTAGTCCAACTTCTTCAAGGTGTAGAGCTCCCTGGGCTAACTCCGTCCCAGATTGCTCAACTAAAGGCACCTATTACCACCGACTGTATAGAGGAGGCTCTGGCGAGCCTTCCCCCATCTAAGGCACCTGGATCCGATGGCCTGCCCCTCGAATTCTATAGACAATTCGGGGCACTACTTATCCCCCAACTCTGCAAACTCTATAACCACATATTTCAGTCCTCCATCCTCCCGGCCTCAATGGGTGAAGCCCTTATAGTCCTCATCCCCAAACCCAATAAAGACCCCCTGTACCCCGAGTCCTATCGCCCTATATCCCTACTACAACTAGATGTCAAGATACTTGCTAAAATCCTCGCCCTCCGCCTGAATAAAGTCATCTCACATTTAATACACCCGGACCAAACCGGATTTATGCCCAACAAGAACACGACCTACAACCTCAGACGACTATTCCTCAATCTCCAGTCTCGACATGACAAGGTGGGCTCCAGGGTGATATTCAGCCTCGATGCCGCCAAGGCTTTCGATTCTGTGGAGTGGGACTATCTCTGGGAGTGTATGCGAAGATTTGGGTTCGGGCCATGATTTATCAAGTGGACACGGCTCCTATATCAGTCCCCCACTGCACGTGTTCAGGTGAACGGGGGCATTTCCAACTTATTCCCGCTCTCACGAGGCACGCGGCAGGGCTGCCCCTTATCCCCGTTATTATATGCCCTGGCAGTGGAGCCCTTGGCCGCCGCCATCAGGGCGCACCCTAATATCAGAGGCTTACGTTGCGGTGGGCTCACGGAAGTCGTCAGCCTCTACGCTGACGTCATGCTCCTTTACCTGGCTAACTCGGGTCCCTCCCTGCAGGGAGCTCTGCAACTCATCCAACACTTTGGTAGGTTCTCTGGGCTACAGATCAATTGGTCGAAGTCCCAAATTCTCCCCATAGACACTAATGTCCCCACCGCCGACCAGGCGGCTCTACCCTTGGTTAGGGCCAGCACGATCAAGTATCTTGGTGTGCAGGTCTCCCGCTTCCTGTCGGATTACACTGACCTTAATCTTGAGCCACTATATTATGTCCTCAAGACTAAGACGCAAACCTGGTCGCGCTTCCCCCTTGGAGTGATGGGGCGCATTAGCCTAGTAAAAATGGTCCTTCTCCCAAAACGGTTATATATCTTTTGGCACACCCCATGCTCCATCCCGATGCGCTCCCTAAAAGCTATGGAATCTATCATCAACACCTTCATCTGGGGCTCCTCTCGCCACAAACTCCCCTGGCGGGCCCTTAAACTCCCAATAGCCTCGGGCGGGGCGGCCGTCCCGGACCTCTTGTTTTATTACATTGCCTCTCAATTATCCCACTTCTACCACCTAAACCATGGAGACAGGGTCAGGTACATCACACTTGAATGCATACACACACCAGTTCCAACCGCGCACCCTTTCCAAGCCTTGTTCAGGGGCCCTGGGGGGACACCCCATGCCTACGCCGCGGGTCCTATGACCACCCATTACTGCAGGGTATGGCAGCTTGCCTAGAGGTTCAGCGGTGCCCCCAAGTTCCATTCACATACCCCCCTCTGGAACAATCCACATCTACCTGAGGTACTCACTGTCCCGGACAGCTGTCTTTGGATAGCCAGGGGAATCATCTTCCTCTCACAGGTAATGGTCGATGGCTCAATTAGGAGCTTCCAATCCCTACAGGAGCATTATGCCCTTCCCAATCGCATGTTATTCCGATACCTGCAGCTTTGCCATGCTCTCTGCTCACAATTCAACGGCGCCATCCCGGACCTCGAAGTGCTGCCTATGGTAGACGTCATGCTTGGCAAGGACCCTAAAAAACTTATCACCCAATTCTACAACCACCTTGTGGCTCCAGGCGCCTCCGCTCAGTCGGACCGACTACGGCCCGCTGGGTGACAGACCTTGGCTATATTGATGATGAGGACTGGGATGAGGCACTGGCCACCTGTAAACTGGCATCCCCCAAACTTTCGGACCGCCTTACCCAGCTATTCATTCTGCACCGATCATACATCACACCATGCCGCATTTTAAAATATAACCCAAATTATAACCCCTCATGCCCGCAGTGCGATGACATAAACAGCACCTTTTTTCATCTCTTTTGGACCTGTCCATCTGTTCAAGGGTACTGGACCCAGGTTATCCGGTTCCTTCATGACCAGATGGGCTCCCCCCTCACTCTATGCCCTCGCCGCTGCCTGCTGGGGATCCTGTCTCTCCCTGAGGAGGAGAAATATCTTAACATATTCCTGCAGGAAATACTGTTTACCGCGAGGATGCAGATTGCTAGGTCATGGCTGAGAGGGGTCCCCCCCACTTTGCAGCAGTGGATCAAAGCAGTCAATGATACTCTTCCCTACAAAAAGGTGCTGTACGCCCACAGGGGTTGCCCAGATAAGTATAACAAAATTTGGGATAAATGGCTTGGAGATTCCACTACATGCGAAGAGATAGCCACTACTTGATATGCCTGCCTAATGTTAATGTTTTCGTTGTGACATGCTTTTCTCCCACTCCTGATGTAGGCACCTTACCAGTGACTGTTGTTTACCTGTCAAATGTTACCTTTTTCTGCATCCTTCTTGTGGTGCATGTTGCACCTCTTTATTGATCATTGTTATTTCCCTTGTGCACTATACTCAATAAACAATTTTGTTTGCATTAAAAAAAAAAGGTGATGGACTGGCCAAGCATGTCTCCAGACCTAAGCCCTATTGAGCATCTGTGGGGCATCCTCAAATGGAAGATGGAGGAATGCAAGGTCTCTAACATCCGCCAGCTCTGTGATGTCCTCATGGAAGAGTGGAAGAGGACTCCAGTGGCAACCTGTGAAGCTCTGGTGAACTCCATGCCAAGGAGGGTTAAGGCAGTGCTGGAACATAATGGTGGCCACACAAAATATTGATACTTTGGGCCCAATTTGGACATTTTCCCTAAGAGATGTACTCACTTTTGTTGGCAGCGGTTTAGACATTAACCTGTACAGATCGAAAGACGGCCACAGCGCGGATCCCAATTTCCGGGTGGACGTCCATGCGCGGGCGCACACCCGGCAAAATCTGTGCTCGCTGTGTCCCTTGGATACAGCCAATCACAGATCGTGGTAAACGGCCAATCACAGTGGCCGTTTACCACGTGATCGGCGGGTCCAACGAAAGATGATCTCAAATGTAAACATATGAGATCATCTTTCGTTGCCTGCCTTCTCTCCTCACACAGACAACGCTTTGTGAGGAGAGAGAGAGAGAGAGAGAGAGAGCGATCTGTGCTACCACCTATTACTGTGAGCGATCTCTAAAACTGCCAAAAAACTGCCCATCATAGTGCCACCTGTCAGTGCCACCTCTCAGTGCCACATATCATCAGTGCCACCTGTCAGTGCCACATATCAGTGCCATCTGTCAGTGCCACATATCATCAGTGCCACGTATCAGTACCATCTGTCAGTGCCACATATCATTGCCATCAAGTGTCACATATCATCAAAGTGTCATCAGTGCTACGTGTCAGTGCCTCCTGACCTGTCATCAGTGCCACGTGTCAGTGCCTCCTGACCTGTCATCAGTGCCACATGTCAGTGCCACCTGACCTGTCATCAGTACCACGTGTCAGTGCCACTTTCTGTGCCACCTGTCAGTGCCATCAGTGCCACATGTCATAAAGTTCCACCTGACCTGTCATCAGTGCCACCTGACCTGTCATTAGTGCCACCTGTCAGTGCCACCTGACCTGTCATCAGTGCCACTTGTGAGTGCCACCTGTCAGTGCCACACATCATCAGTGCCACCTGACAGTGTCATCAAGTGTCATCAGTGCCAATTAGTGCTGCAACAATGGCAAAACGATCTTTTCCTGCTGAGGAGGCCTACAATATTCTTGTGGCCGATGAGAGCAATGGGGAGCTCTCTCCTGCAGGTTCCTCTGAGTCTGATATGGCCTATGAGCCGGTCTCAAGTAACGAATCAGAGCTGGACTCAGACGAGGAATATTGTCTGCCTGCCGGACGAAGGCGCGTTGTTGAGGAGGCAATACCATCCACCAGCACCACTGTGCCATCCACCTGTACCCCAGTGCCATCCACCAGCACCACTGTGCTATCCCTCAGCACCCCAGTGCCATCCACCAGCACCGCTGTACCTCAGCCCCAAAGGGTGAGATCCCATGCCAGCCTTCCCTACTCACTCCAGCACCCCTTGTGGCTTCCTCCTAATTCAGGAGAAGCTAGTATTCCCCCTTTTACTGCCCAACCAGGAGTCCAGGTGGACACACATTTTTTGCCCATTCATTTTTTTTAATTGGTTTTTACTGAGGACATGCTGCGATCCATTGTGGCCCAGTGCACACCAATTTATCCAGGCTAATCCAAACTCCTATTATTCCCGTCCCTTTGAGTGGAGAGACATAACGGTGGCAGAATTCAAAACTTTTTTGGGCCTCACATTCTGCATGGCACTTAACAACAAAAATGAACTCCGCTCCTACTGGTCCACCCGACCCATCTACCACATGCCAGTCTTCTCATCCATAATGCCCAGGACAAGATTTTACATGATCATGAGATTTCTACATTTTGAATGACAATACCCAGTGCCCTCCCTGAAATGCCCCAAATTATGACCGGTTTTATAAGATTCGCCCAATTCTAAATTATTTTACAGAAATATTTCCCCAATTATTTACCCCGGACCAGCATATATGTATTGACAAATCCCTGGTGAAATTTTCCGGCAGGCTGGGAATAAAACAATATATACCCAGCAAAAGGGCCCGCTATGGAGTGAAGGTCTACAAATTGTGCGACCGAACCACGGGGTACGTTTACGCCTTCAGAGTATACGAAGGGAAGGACTCCCAGCTGAATCCCCCCAATTGCCCGGAATATTTAGGTACAAGCGGTAAAATTGTTTGGCAACTAATCTACCCACTCCTGGACAAAGGCTACCACCTGTATGTGGATAATTTTTACACCAGTCTACCCCAGTTCCGGAACCTCTACAGGAAGAGTACACCAGCTTGTGGCACAGCCAGAAAGAATCGGGTGGGCTTTCCTCAAAGTCTAGTGAACATGAGGCTTAGAAAAGGAGAGACGTGGAGTCTGCAGAATGAGGAGATTCTGGCTGTGAAGTGGAGGGACCGAAGAGATGTGTACATGTTAACATCTATTCACAACAATTCACTGGTAGAGATCCCCAGAAGAAATTGCCCAATACAGAAACCCAGTTGTATCCATGATTACAACCTGTATATGGGAGGAGTCGATCTAAATGATAAAATGTTGGAACCATATTTACCAAACAGAAGAACATACCACTGGTATAAAAAAGTTGCCCTCTATTTTTTTCATTTGGCCATATATAATACGTATATCATATATCGCAATTCCACCATAAACCCCAAACCATTCCTTGGCTACCAGGAGGATATCATCATGACACTTTTATACCCCAACGGCCCACCAGAAAATATTAGAACCGATGTCTGTAGTAGACTCTCCGAGCGCCATTTCCCCGATAAAATCCCTCCCAGGCCAACAGGACAAAAACGCCAGAAAAGATGCCGGGTGTGCTCTAGTAGTGGCGTTAGAAGAGACACCACATATCATTGTGCCCAGTAGGGTTGTCCCGATACCGATACTAGTATCGGTATCGGGGCCGATACTGATCATTTGCCGGAGTACTTGTACTCGGGCAAAATGCTCCGATGCCTCATCCGATACTTGGGCAAGCAGGGAATGATCATTGCAGCGCTGGAGGGGGATTTACAATCACTGATCTCCCTCTATACATTTCATTGTAGCAACTGACAGCCACTTCTCCTCCCGCGGCTTTCAGCTGCTACAATGAAATGTATACAGGGAGTCGGGAGATCAGTGATTGTAAATCTCCCCCAGCGCTGCACTGATCACTCCCCTTGACTGTCCCTGTATTCTCCTCCAGTCCCCCTGTCCTCTATCTGTCAGGATGGAGAGCGGAGGAAAGAGCCGGTAAATGTGTAATTTATCGGCTCTTTCCTTTTCTGAATGGACAGTCAGTGATCACTGACTGTCCATTCATAAATGTCACTGAGCATCGTAAACTGTGCTTACGATGCTTCAGTTTATGAATGGGGAGGAGCCGCTGTCTCCTCTCCATTCATCTTCAATGCAGCTGAGGCTTCTGAGAAAGGGGCTGGGGAATCTCCATCCTCTGCCCCCTTCTCCCTGTCTCAAAAGAGAGATGTCAGGGGTGATAAAAAAAAAATAAAAGAATTGTAAAAGGTTAAATTGTAAAAATAATAAAAAATAAAATAAAAAAAACACACTGACATCGTCCACTCCCCCCCCCCCCCAAAAAAAAAAGAAAGCATTGTAAAATAAATAAATAGGTAAATAAATTGTAAAAAATAATAAAAAAATAAAATTGTAAAAAAAAAAAAATAAATAAAATATTCGTGCCACTGTCACATGACCTTAAAAAAAGTATCGGTAATCGGTATCGGCGAGTACTTGAAAAAAAGTATCGGTACCTGTACTCGGTCTTAAAAAAGTGGTATCGGGACAACCCTAGTGCCCAGTGCCCTTCCCAACCAGGTCTATGCATAGGTGACTGCTTCCGGCGTTATCACACCCTAGTCAATTATTGATTCCCCAGTTTCTTTTTCAAGTTCGCACCCCTTATGCCACTGCCTGCTCTGGAACTGACCCTGGCTTGTTGTTCGACACGCTTCTGCCTACCGATTTTGTACATACTTCTGCCTGATTTGGAACTGACCCTGGACTGTTATTTGACCACGCTTCTGCCTACCGATTTTGTACATACTTCTGCCTGATCTGGAACTGACCTTGGACTGTTTGACTACGTTTTTTGCCTGCCTCTTGGACTGATCTAGTACCCTGCAAATGGAGTAGTGGGATTCACAACACAGGGGTCTCACATATGTGAGGGGCTCCAGAATGTTTTTTTTCTGGAAGAAGAAAAATTTTTTTTTGTTTTCTCTCTCCCAGATTAGGGTCTGGAGACTCAGAGGCTTCAAAGAGATTGGGTGGGAGAAGCCTCTACCCCTGTCCCCATTCTGTCCTCACCGAGGCCCTACTTCTGCCTGCTGCCTGTAGGACTTATTGCCATCATGCCTCTGCCTGCCGGATGAACTGACCACACCTTTGCTGCTGCCTGGACTATGTACCATGTTTCTGCCTGCTACTAGGACCAATATTATGGCACTGTTGACACTATCTCTGTCTGCACTGACCTTGGGCTGTATATGGACAATATCCTTGCCTGCTGCCTGTACTGACTATAGTATTCATGCCTGTTGCCTGGACAATTGTGTTCGCTGTCCTACTACCAGGACCAATATTTTGGCACTGTTGACAACATCTCTGCCTGCACTGACTCTGGACTATATCCCTGCCTGTACTATGGACAGTTTTCCTGCCTGTTGCCTGGACAATTGCATTTACTGTCGGTTGCCTGAACAATTGTGTTTGCTGTTGCTGGCCAAGTCCCTGCCTGCTGCCTGGACCAGTGCTATCCTCCTGTGGACAGCTGCAATACTAAAACCACAGGTAATCTTTTGTTTACCTTTTACTCAGCAGAATGTATTTTGGGGTGTAATTCTTTGTATTTGTAATGCTATGTGTGTTTAGAACACCTGACGGTCTTCCTTGCATGTTAGGCCTCTGTATGTAGCCAGGCTGTGAAAAAGTCTCACACATGTGGTATCGCCATACTCAGGAGGAGTAGAAGAATGTATTTTGGGGTGTTATTTTTGCCATGTACATGCTATGTGTTGGAAATACCTTATAAATGGACTTTATGTAAAAAAAATGCGTTTTCATTTTTCCCCACATTTTTCAAAAACATCTGGAAAAAAATCAACCGTTCAAAAGACTCCTCATGCCTCATAGATTATACCTTGGGGTGTTAGCTTTCCAAAATGGGGTCATTTTGTGGGCGCTTCCATTGTCCTGGTGCTCCAGGGCCTTCAGAATTGTAATAAGTGGTCGAAAAATGAGATGTGTAATTTATGCTTCTAAAACGCCTGAAGGTGCTAGTTCAATGTTGGGCCTCTCTATGTGGCCAGGCTGTAAAAATGTCCCACACATGTGGTATCACCATACTCAGGAGGAGTAGTAGAATGTATTTTGGGGTGTCATTTGAGGTATGCATATGCCATGTGAGAGAATAACCTGTTAAAATGACAATTTTGTTAAAAAAAAAACAAAAAAAAAAATCTTAATTTTGCAAAGAATTGTGGGAAAAAATGACAACTTCATAAAACTCACCATGCCACTTACTAGATACCTTGGAATGTCTACTTTCCAAAAAGGGGTAATTTGGGGGGTATTTGTACTTTGCTGGCTTTTTAGGGTCTCATGAAATGAGATAGGCCGTCAGTACATCAGGTGTGATCAATTTTCAGTGATTTGCACCATAGCTTGTAGACTCTATAACTTTCACAAAGACCAAATAATATACACTAATTTGGGTTATTTTTACCAAAGATATGTAACATTATAAATTTTGGCCAAAATTTATGAAGATAAATGAGTAATTTGCAAAATTTTATAACAAAAACGACGAAAAATGCAGTTTTTTCAAAATTTTCGGTCTTTTTTTAATTATAGCGCAAAAAATAAAAAACCCAGCGGTGATTAAATACCACTAAAAGAAAGCTCTATTTGTGCGAAAAAAAGGACGCAAATTTCGTATTGGTACAGTGTTGCATGACTGAGTAATTGTCATTCAAAGTGTGAAAGCACTGAAAGCTGAAAATTGGTCTGGGCAGGAGGGGGGTTTAAGTGCTCAGTAAGGAAGTGGTTAATAGCTGTGTGTTGAGTTTTTTTGAGGGGACAGCAAATTTACACTGTTATACAAGCTGTACACTCACTTTAAATTTTAGCAAAGTGTTATTCCTTCAGTGTTGTCACCTGAAAAGATATGGTAAAATACACTCACACACACACATACATCCATGTGTGCATCAGATGTATAGAGACATGGTGCTCGACTACCTCATGTACAATGGTGCAGTGGTATCTCAGAGAGATGCAGTTCAGTGTTTGCAGATGTTCAGCTGTTAATGTCCTATTTATGTGGTTGAGTAACCTGGCAATCAGATCTTATAGATATGTGATTGTCCTTTGGCACCATTAGCACTTACATTATTGTGACTACTGTAGTTGTTACCATCATCAGTCATATGCTTCCATGCACAAGGGGGTGGTTCGATTCTGGACCACTCCCATGGATGGGAGGGGTATTGTAGAACATGTGATGTGACTCATTTGCTATAAAAAATGTGTTCATGCAGCAGTAAGGATTATCTCTGAGGAAGAGGGGATCTCCCCCCGAAACGTGTCAGCCATCCAGAAGCCACTCCTCCAGAGTGCTGGACACAGTCCTGGTGACCTGGTTTCTGCTTGTCCATTGTGGACCTTGATATGCTTTTTACATTCAGTTGTGAGTATATTTCTTTTTTACTTCTGTAATGCGCAAGACTGGTGCACTCTCTTTTTTCTTTTACAGTATTCTGACCGCAACGCATTACTGAACCCTGCATTCTGACCGCAACACACTCATGAACCCTGCATTCTGACCGCAACGCACTCATGAACACTGCATTCTGACCGCAACTCACTCCTGAACCCTGCATTCTGACCGCAATTCACTCCTGAACCCTGCATTCTGTCCGCAATTCACTCCTGAACCCTGCATTCTGACCGCAATTCACTCCTGAACCCTGAATTCTGACCGCAACTCACTCCTGAACCCTGCGTTCTGACCGCAACTCACTCCTGGACCCTGCATTCTGACCGCAATGCACTCCTGAACCCTGCATTCTGACCGCAACGCACTCCTGAACCCTGCATTCTGACTGCAATGCACTCCTGAACCCTGCATTCTGACCGCAATGCACTCCTGAACCCTGCATTCTGACCGCCACACACTCCTGAACCCTGCATGCTGACCGCAATGCACTTGTGAACACTGCATTCTGAGCGTAAAGCACTCCTGAACCCTGCATTCTGACCGCAGTTCACTCCTGAATCCTGCATTCTGACCGCAACGCACTCCAGAGCCCTGCATTCTGACCGCAATTCACTCCTGAACCCTGCATTCTGAGCGTAAAGCACTCCTGAACCCTGCATTATGAGAGAACCCCACTCCCGATCTCTGCATTCCTGAGCGTAATGCACTGGTGAATGCTGCATTCTCTGCAGAACACACTCCTAAACCCTGCACTCTCTTGTAATACTTATTTTTCTTCATGACATTGAGCATTCTGACCACAACACACTATTGAACCCTGACCGCAATTAACTCCTGATCCCTGCATTCTGACCGCAACACACTCCTGAACCCTGCATTCTGACCGCATTGCACTTGTGAACACTGCATTCTGACCGCAATTTACTCCTGAACCCTGCATTCTGAGCGTAAAG
>BLSH010316824.1:600855-612797 GCA_018402905.1 Glandirana rugosa
GGCGGATTGGAGAACCCCCAGGAGAGTGTGACGTACCTGGACCAGTGTTGAACACAATCCCCCCCATTCGTACTGGAGTGTGTGACGTACCAAGACCGGAGAAGAATACACCCCCCTACCCTCATTTATATATTCAGGCTTGAATATATACAACGTCTGGTAAGCCTTCACTTTTACCATCTGTGGATATACCTGATTCCTGCTTACAACACTTCACTGATCACCCCTTACCTTGTGACCATTCTTCCTGCTAGCACTTTGATTATATATGAAGTCGCTTTCAGAATCACAACTGCACTGAAGATTGTCACAGTTTATATGGACTGCACATTTGTTCTATTTTGTATATTCCTGTATTGCACTTTATTATCCAGTATTGGACATTTGATCACGTTGGGTTTGGTCCCATTTGAATACGGACTGTACATTGGCACTTTTTACATGTTTACATTTCTATTTGTTATACAAATGTGTTTTTGCATTTCTTCACTGCTGGAACCATCTGTGCCCCGTCAGGTGGCACAATAGTTCGCTATATTAGCACATCTACTTAGCGCCACTTTTAGTTTGTTTTGCTGTATTTACAATTTTATTTTGGTTGTAGTGTGGCAGCTTGTTTTATTGTTTTATCTCTACACCTAGCGCGGTTTATTTCTACACACTACTCATTTTTACAGCAAGGTCTGCACAAGAACCTGGCATTAAGTACGCTTAAGGGGCAGATTTCGGCCCTGGCGGTTCTTTTTCAACAGCCCTTGGCGTCTCATTCATTGATCCGTACATTTGTACAGGGGGTATGTCATGTGGCTCCTCGGATACGGTCGCCTTTGGCACCGTGGGATTTGGATCTGGTGCTTTCTGTGTTGAAGAAACCGCCATATGAAAGGATTAGGGACATTCCCTTACAGTTGTTGTCGCAGAAGGTGGCCTTTCTGGTAGCTATCACATCCGCCAGGCGGGTGTCGGAGTTAGCAGCATTATCCTGCAAGTCACCTTACTTGGTCCTCCATAAGGACAAGGCAGTTTTGCGACCTTCCCCTTCGTTTCTTCCGAAGGTGGTTTCTTCCTTTCATTTAAATGAGGATATTGTTCTCCCCTCATTGTGCCCGCACCCATCACATCCCAAAGAAGTTGAGCTGCATTCTTTGGATGTGGTGAGGGCCTTGCGGGTGTATTTAAGTTCTACAGCTTCCTTTCGGAAGTCTGATTCTTTATTTTTGCTGACGGAAGGGTTGCGCAAAGGTATGGCGGCCTCGTCAGCTACCGTGTCTCGTTGGATAAGGAAGACCATGACTCATGCATATGAGATTCGGGGTAAGGTTCCCCCGTTTCCAGTCATGGCTCATTCCACCAGAGCAGTTAGTACTTCCTGGGCGTTTAGACACCAAGCCTCAGTGTCTCAGGTGTGCAAGGCAGCTACTTGGGCCTCAGTGCACACGTTTACTAAGTTTTACAAAATTGATGTTGCAGCATCCTCGGATGCTGCTTTTGGCCGCAAGGCCCCTCTTGATTGGCACAGCTTTGGGACGTCCCCATGTGTCATAAGAATGCTGCGCCTGTCAGTGAACGGAAGAGAAAAAGGGATTTTTTGTATAACTTACCGTAAAATCCTTTTCTCACTGACAGACGCAGCACCCACCCCTCTGCGTTGGTTTTGTACAGCTTGTTACGAACTGATGTGCTGTACAGAGCAGGGGGATTATATGCTAAGGTGAGGACAGCCCCCTGGGAGGGGCCAACCTACACTTTTGTTTGTTTTGCCTAGGCTACTCCTAGTAGGATGAGCATAACCCCATGTGTCATAAGAATGCTGCGTCTGTCAGTGAACTCAGAGAAAAGGATTTTACGGTAAGATGTACAAAAAAAAAAAATCCCTTTTTCTTCAGTGTTGCCACGGGAAGAGATGTAATAAAATATTTACAAAAAATGTGAGGGGTGTACTCGCTTTTGTGAGATACTGTAGCTTCATGTCTGATTCCTAGTCTAAATTGCCAAATATCCTACTTCTGGGTGTATTTAGAGAGAGAGAGAGAGAGAGAGAGAACGAACTGATGTAGGTTTTTTTACTTAATACATTTTCTTGTGCAGCAATCCCATAGTTTGCTATACAAGACCCATGGGAGGGTCTGATTGCTAGCACGGTTTCCTTCAGCTGTGCACCTCACCCTCCAGGATGGATAGATAGAGAGATATGTGTGTGTGTGTGTGTGTGTATATGTATGTGTGTGTGTGTGTGTGTATGTATATATATATCTATCTCTAATTACTGTCACTGTTTCACGGTATAAAGCCTGCGACGTCCAGCAATGTCCCCTGTGCTGGCAGCGTCCATCTTCAGCCCTTCTTCTTTCCGGGGCTGTTATCTCTGGCTCTGTGACTGGCCGGAGTTGCGTGACATCACTCCCGCTCATGAGTGCGGGAGCCGCCAGTCACGGCACGATCACAGTGAATAAACGACATGGGGGGAAGGGGGGGAGGTACACAAAAGCACGTCTAAGGAGGGGATGGGGGGGGGGGGGGTACAGCATTAAGGTCTCATAGACATCAGTAGTTGCTTGTTACAATTCAGGTTCACACAAACACATCAATTCCAAGTTGCAGTTATGGCATTATAAAGATTTAGGACTATGGCAGCACAGATACAGGGAGGAGTTAGAGCTCTTATTTGGAGGGTTGTATGGAAGCCCATGGTTGCCAGTGGCTTTCGAATTGTTCTCTTTTTAGGGAATTTGTTGCTAGCATTTGTTCAAAAGTGTAATTGTGGTTTGTGAGTTGGATAACTTCAAGAATGGAAGGAGCTTCGGAGGATTTCCATAGTCTAACAATTGCGGTCCTGGCAGCAAGTAGGATATGTGTTATAGTGGGTCTACTAGGGGGGTGGGGGAGTCCTCTATGCTTAGATTTAGTATGGCCAAGTTTTTGTTTGGTGAGATAGTGTTAGAGGTGATTTTGGACAGTAGTTTGAACACTTGGGACCAAAAGGGGTTGATGACAGGGCATCCCCAGAGTATGTGTAGGAGATTCCCAGTTTTTCCGCAATTGCGCCAGCACAGTGGGGATTTGTTTGGGGCAAACTTGGCAATTTTAGTTGGTGTATAGTACCAACGTAGTGTGGTGTGTTTTTTTTTTTTTTTTTTTTCTTTAACATGAGTTCCCAGTGAGCCGGGCAGTGGGAGAATTGGTGGGCTGTTTGCCATTCGCGTGGAGTGTATTTCTTACAGAGGTCCTCTTCCCATTTGATTATATGTGTGTCTTTACTGAAGGAGAGTTTGTCATAGAGCATGTTGTAGAAGAGGGAAGTACCACTTGGCTGATGATTGGAAGAATTAAAGAAAGCCCATGCTTTTTGTGGGATTCGTATTATGGGCGGGGGGTGTTTGGATAAAAAGTGTTTTATACGTATATTGTTAAATTGGGTTTTGGGTTGTAGGCTGTATTTGTGTCTCCCAAGGTTTGAATACGCGAGCCCTCATAGTTTTTGTACTGTGTCCAAACCTTGATTTCCTAAATGGTCCACGTTCAGAAAGGGAATGATGGATGTAAGGGTTTTCAAATGTAGCGGGGGGTGTGTATTTCTATAGGGTCTATTTGAAGTTTAGCTAGGTGCCTCCATGCTCTGAGAGAGTCTGCAATGGTGTGTGGGAGTTTGGAGAGTCTCCATGGTATCCAGGAGTCTCTAATCAGAAGAGGAATAAGCTGGTATGTGGGGGAAAGTGTTTTTTTTCTATATCTACCCAGATAGGGGGATTGGAATTATCAAACCAATGTCTAATTTGGGATAGTTTGATTGCCCAATAATAGTCTCTAATGTTGATACTACCCATACTTCCTGCAAATTTGTGTTTATGGAGTAATCTGTGAGGGCATCTGGGTTTGCTGCTGTTCCATATGCAGGTTGTTAGTAGGGAGGATAATTCAGATCGTGTAGAGGAATGGAGATTGGGAGAGCTCTGATTATTTATAATATCTGTGGGAGAATTATCATTTTTAGGGCTGCGGATCTTCCTGTCCAGGAAAGGTCGCATAGAAGTATATGTTGGATTTGCGGTTTTAATTTTTGGATTAGCGTGTTGAGGTTGGTGTGGATGAGGGAGGATGCATGGGGGGTGAGGGCTATCCCTAGGTATGGGATGGAAGTGGAGGCCTACGCTTAAGGGAAATTGGCTTGCAGCTTAGTTTTTGTGTGAGGGGGGAGATTTAGACCTAAAATAAGGGTTTTGTTAAAGTTAACCCTATAATAGGAAATGTGTGATAAGTCATAGAGGGTTTGGTGGGCTCGCGGGAGGGAGCGAAGGGTTGGTGAGGAACAAAATGTCATCTACGAAGAGATTAATAGAATGTTTAGTTTGACCTATGGTGAGACCTGTGATTAAGGGGTCTGATCGAATTTTCTCCGCTAGAGGCTCTATGATGATAAAGATTGTGGGCGAGAGGGGACACCCCTGTCGAGTGCCGTTAGAGATGGCAATTTTTTTGGATAGAATGCCTGATGTAAGGACCTGGGCTGAGGGTCCTGAATAGAGCGCAAGTATCGCGTGTAATATTGGGCCTTGGAAGCCAAATTTTCCTAGAACCTGTATCATGTACTGCCAGTGAACTCTGTCAAACGCCTTCTCTGCGTCTATAGACAAGAGGAGAGAAGGCGTTCGGACAGAGCCAGCTTTATGCACAAGGTTGAGGACTCGCCTCGTTGCATCTGAGGGTCGTCTTCCCCTCACAAACCCCATCTGGTCTCCGCTTATGAGGAGCGGAAGGATTGTTGATAATCAGAGGGCTATAATTTTGGCGAATAATTTGACATCGGTATTGAGTAATGAGATGGATCTGAAGTTTGAAGGAGTGGGTGGGGTCTTTTCCGGGTTTGGGGATTGTCACTACGTATGTCTTAAGCATTTCTTCAGGGAAAGATGTCGAGGCAGCTTTGTTAAAGACTTGTAATAGGTGGGGGGCCAGTATATTGGAGAATGTTTTGTAGTAATCGTTTGTAAGGCCATCAGGGCCAGGTGATTTGCCAGGGGGAAGAGTCGCCACAACTCTGATTAGTTCCTGAGTGGTGAGGGGTGAGTTGAGCTGGTCCAAGTGGGCCTGGGAGAGAGCGGGAAGATTAATCTTTTCAAGGAAGGAGAGAATTGTACAGAGGAGCTGTAGTAATCAGCGAAATGGTCTGCTATGGCTTGTGGGTCTGTAATCTTTTGGTTATGCGTTGCATGAATTAGATGGGGAATTCTGGTTTTGATGCGGGCTGTTTTAATTCTACGAGCTAGTATCTTTCCTGCTCTGTTGGCTGAAAAGTAGTAGGTTAATTTCAGTCTACGGAGATGTCCCTCATATTGATGTAGCAATAGGGTTCTGAGTCCTTCTCTGAGCTCTCGAGCCTTTTCAATGAGTATGGGTTGGGGGTGAGTTTTGTTGGTCTGCTCTAGGTTGTGTATTTCTGTGGTTAGTCTAGTAATCTGGGAGTTGTGGCTTCTCTTCGCCCTGGCACCCTGTTGAATAAGGATCCCTCTTATGACGACTTTATGGGCCTGACAAAGAGTGAGTGGGTTTTGCACTTTCTTGTTTTTGAAAAACTCTGAGAGTTGTTGGGCCAGGAGTTTGGAGGTTAGGGGATTTTGTATAAGGGAGGTATTGCATCTCCAGATGTGGGCTGTGAGAGGGGGGCTCCCCTCGTCTATCGATTAAAGAAACGGCTGCATGGTCCGACCACAATATATCGTGGATAGAGGATTTTGATACTTTCTGTAAGGTCCACTGGTCGGTGAGAAACATGTCTATTCTTGAATAGGTGTGGTGCCTGGGGGAGAAGTAGGAGTAATCCCTTTCGGAGGAGTGTTGGCACCTCCATACATCAAACAATTGTTCCTTGTGAAAGATAGTAGCGAGCGGTGGTTTCCGGGGAGCTGTTTTGGAGGTCATATCTCAGTAGGGGTCTGAAGTTGCGTTAAAGTCTCCACAAATAATCAGATTACTTTGACTTATTCGCGTAATTTTTTTTAAGTGTCCCGCTTATAAAGCGTTTCTGATGTTTGTTTGATGCGTAGATCGTGGCCAGGGTATAGGGGTGTGAGTTGATATCACAGGAGATAATTACGTATCGGCCTTCTGGGTCGATGAAAGAGTTTTTCAGGAGGAAGTTAACTGAGTCTCGTATGGCCAACAGAACTCCTCTCTTTTTTTGCTGGGCACACGAGAGAAAGATGTGTGGAAAGGAACTGTGGGCGTGTTTTGGGATACTGGAGGCTTGAAAGTGTGTCTCCTGGATACATAAGACATCTGCTTGGAGTTGTGGGGCTTGTTTCCACATAGAATGTCGTTTTGCTGGGTGGTTTAACCCTTTAATATTTAGCGAAACACACTTAAGAGACTCTGATCGGATGTGTATGAGGGGCGGTGGTGTGTGTCACTTACTTCAAAATAGGTTGTGGTCCGGGCAAGCCATGGAGTTCTTTAGAGGTTTGTTGAATCCAGGATGTCTGAGGTGTGGACCTTGTCGAGGCCTGGGGTGGTGAGACCTCTGGTATGCGGTTGTGTACCATCAAGTGGGAAAAAAGGAAAAGCATCAGCAAACAACATAAAAGGGTGGAGTGTCAAACTTGTGTGCAACAACGTAAAGGAAGGGGGTCGCACTGTGCCATGCAAGGTGCTCGGGGGGTGGGGGGGGGGGTTGTAAAAGAGCATATAACATAGTTATGCTTTTGCAGGAGATGTTGAGTTGGTATTTTGACTATGAGCGGGACTCTTGGGTGTATCTTTTTTTTTTCTTAGGTGGTTTCTTGCGGACAACCGTTTGCCAGTCTTGGGATGTAGGGATGGTGTGAGGTTGAGGTGTGCGCGTGGGAACACTGTCTGGTAATATACCCCACTGGCGGAGAATGGAGAGGCCTTCGTCCAAAGATGTAACCGTGTTGCTTCACCCATTGTGGGTTATGATCAGTTGTGCTGGGTGTCTCCACTTGTGGATGATCTGGTGGTTACGGAGAGCTTTTGTTATAGTGGGCAGATTGCGTCTACGTTGTAAAGTATGTCTTGAGAGGTCGGGCAGGATGAGTGTAGAGGTGAGCTGGGGTGGACAGTTGTCCAGATTGCGGGCTGCTGCTAGGATTAGCTCTTTAGCTCTGTAGAAGTGTAGTCTGAGAACTACATCCCTGGGTGACTCATCTGGAATAAAGGACAGCTTCAGTACTCTATGGATTCTGTCGATTGTGATTTCTAGAGGAGTCAGGGAAGAAACAAGTGCCGAAAAGAGGTCTTGGGCATGTTGAAGGAGTTGGGTCGGTTGCATGGTTTCGGGGGACCCCTCTCAGTTTCAGATTGTTCCTTCTGGACATATCCTCTAAATCCGCTGATGTTGTTTTTGATCCACTCAATTTCCTCTGATTGAGCGTTGTAGGCATCAACTAGTATGTTGTTGGATGTAGTTTGGTCCCCCATATACTGTTCCACATAGTCCACTCTATTGCCCAGGTCTCCTATTTCTGATTGGCATTGGTGCATGGTGCTTAAAATGACTTGCTGGATGGAGGATTTCAATCTGGATAGCATGACTTTGAGAAGCACGTCTGACAGGGGCTGCCCTGTAGTAGGGTAGTAAGCGAACGGGTCTGGGGATGTATTGTGTCCCTTCTCCATATGCGGCCTAGCTGCGCTTACCTCCATTAGGTAGGCCTCAGATGACTCCTTCGGGGGTATCATCCTCTGTTTGGACTTTGCCGGACTGTGGGTGGTCGGAGTAGTGGAGGAGTGAGGGCTTGAAGGTAATGGTGTTGCCAAGGTGTTTTGGTTATTGAAGCCACCATTCAGTGCTGCGTGTGTGGCGGCCTGTGTGTCGGGCCATCTTGGCGGGTTGGGCGAGCAGGGAAGAACCCCGTCAGTTTGCTGGGATGAGGCTGCGGCTCCTTCCTCCGTCTTCCTATGGCCGTCGCAGGGGGATGTTCTCGTTCCTGCCGTGGTGGTTCTGGCGTCTGGCTGGGTTGCGAGTGCCTGTTGTGAGGCTTCGTCTCCTGGTCTGGCAGCGGAGCTCCGACACTAAGCGGCCATCTTGGAGCTCGCTGGCCACGCCCCCATCCCCTCTGCGTCATTTCTGATTCCCACTATAAACAAAAGAGCGGCAATTTTGCACACAAAAAAAAAAAATCAAATTTCTTACTTTTTGCTAAAATACAAATCCAAAAAAAAATCTAAAAAAAAACAAAACATTATTTTCCATCGGTTTTGGCCGATTTATATTCTTCCTCCTATTTTTGGCAAAAAAAAATTGCAATCAGCGTTTGGTTGGTTTGCGCAAAAGTTGCCATGTTTACGGATAATTCATTTTTGGGGTTGTTGTGTTTTGTTTTTTTTTTTTTTTTTGTTTTTTACTAGTAATGGCGGCGATCTGCGAGTTTTAGTGGTACTGCGATATTGCAGCGGACATGTCGGACCATTTTGACACTTTTTGGGACCATTGGCAAATATTTATGCAGCGATCAGTGCTATAAAAATGCACTGATTACTGTGTAAATGCCATGGGCAGTGAAGGGATTAACCTGGAGAGGGAGCTCTAAGGGTTAACTGTGTTCCCTGGGCGTGTTCTAACTGTGTGTGGGCTGGCCATATACAGGAAGCCTGTATGCCCTTCCCACTCTAACAGAACGGAGATCCGTGTTTACTTACACCGACCTCCGTTCTTTCACTGTGGGTTGGGGCATCGCGCTCACAGTGAGGGATATCACAGCCGCCGTCACATGACGGCGGTTTGCAATATTGAGCCACTCTGTCGCCGTCAGACTGCGGTCGGCAATTGGTTAACACAGAGAAATAGCTCAAAACCGCTCAAACACCTGGAGCAGCTGCTTTGAGGTGCATTGTTCAACTGTGCATGATGTCTTGCCTTGAAAGCTCAAATTTCATACAGCAGAAATGTCATCATGACATCATGTTTTAAACTTTTAGTTAATTGCATCACAACAAGTTCACAACCCAAGTGCTGCAATACAATACAGTTGGTTAAATAATGTTCGGCATGAGGAACAAGAAAGAATAGTGCCTCAAGCATAGCATTATAATAAGGCCATGCACAATGCAGCTCAAAGCAACTGCTTGCCCCTCCAGGCATTTGAGCTTTACTCTGCCTGTTGACTCCCCCCTCCAATGCCTCAATGTTAGCCAATGTGACTGACTGCTGTTCATTGCACACTATATGCGGTTTCAGCCAGGAGTCTAGTGGCAGGGCAGTTTACAGGCAGCAGGCACAAATGATTGATTTTCAAAGATAAACCTTGGATTTTTTTTCTGTCCTTAAACTTTCCTGCCACTAAACTCCGGCGGAAACTGCATATAGTGTGCCTCAGACTGACTGCGCAATGGACACATAGGCTAACTATGGAGGGGAGTTAACAGGCAGAAACAGCTCACAGACACCTGGAGGAGTAGCTGCTTTGAGATGCATTGTCCAACTGTGCATGAATTTTTACGCCGTGGAAAATATGAAATCACAGATTTCACAGAAAAAAATGTAATTGACAACGTGTAGCATCAAAGAACAGCTCAACTTCACAACCTAAGTGGCACAGTGCAATCCAGTAGTTTAGTTATATCATATAAGGCATGAGAAGGATGAACTAGAAGTTCTAGAACAGTACCTCAAAATTTACATTATTTTGTAAAAAAATGTGTAACTTTTTTTTTTATGCGCTTGCTTCTAGTTCAACTTCTTAAGAAACTCGTGAAGGAAACAGATTTGTTCGTTCAAGGATGGGAAGGTCCAAGGACTGCAATAAGGCCTCATGCACAATACCAGCTGAAAGTAGCTGCTTCTTCTACAGCTCACAAAAACCCTTGTTGGAGCAGTTGCTTTAAGGATGAGCTTAAGTGTGCCACTGTGCTTGATGCCTTGTACAGTACAGGACAGTTGTTAGATTACTTTTCCAATTCAAATGCAGGTGTCAAGTTTTTTTTTTTTTTATAAGAAACGGAAGAACCTTTGCATGTTCTGTTCTGGTGTCAGTCAGAATGTGTGACGCTGCACTGAACAATCTCTCACTTTCCACACTACTGCAAGGAGCTGAAAGATATTTTTGTGCCGTTTGGCCCAGAGTGGGAAATCGCAGTTTGACTGCCCAATACCCAAGAGGTTTGTCAGAACAAGGCACAGTGACCTCTCCAAGATTTTCTTTGAGTTGTTTGGGAGCACTGTTCTCAAATGTAGATGAAGAATCAATTTCTTGAAAAAAAAACTGTCCACACTGGTTGTAGTAGTAGGGGATGTGGTACCTGACTGTTGGTCAGTGTGAGGCTTTTTGGCAGATGATGGTTTCTCGGGTGTAGCTGCCTGTACATATATTTCTTGCATTTTCAGCAGGAACATTTCTTTGGCCTGCCTCCCAGCATCTGCATTTGAGAAGAACCAATCTTTATATCTAGAAGTAAAGCAAGACAACAATGTCAATCATGCAAGGCCAGCAAAGCAACAACTGTGGAAGCTTGCTGTGGGGCCACTGCTAGAAGGAAAGGAGCCAGGAGTGCCAACAGGAGACCCAGCAAAAATAGTTGTATCGGACGGAAACAAAGTAACCAAAAAAACAAAGCAATGCATGATATTAGTAGGCAGCAGCAATAATTACCTATCTTTTGATCGAGTAAGGTATCCATGCAGTAAAGTGGGATTTGCTCCATGTCAAAAGTTTCTGCAAAGCAGCATGCAATGTGTTCTTCATCATTTTAACACCGTGGTCCTCATCCATTTCTTTTAATCATAATCGCTGTAGCACTGTGATTGCAGAAATTGCATCCTGAGGCAAAAAGAATCTGAACAACTCCGATGCCAAGTCAATTCTTCAAAGGGAGCCAAGATGTTGATCATCTTTTCCATGAGATTCCACTGATTTGCATTGATAGTTGCAGGCAGCTCATGTTCTGACACTTATACTCCAATGGCCTGCTTCTGCTCAATCAGAGACTGCAGCATATAAAAAGTACTTTTCCAGCAAGTCTGAACAGCTTGTTTAAGACTTTTTATGGGTTGACCAAGTTGGAGCTGAATATCTTGCAGCCGAGAATGCCAGGTTTGAATGTTTAAAGTGGCCATATGTTTTGCGCCCAACGCCCACAGCATCCGTAATGCTGCGCTGTGATAAAAGACCCTCTGAGATAGCCAGCTGCAGTGTAAGGATGAAAGACTCTGAAGACCAGTGTCTTCCACACCTTTTTTCATATTTCTGGCATTATCCCAGACTACCACATGGACAGAACTTTTGGGAATGGCCCAAGTGTCAAGCATTTCTTCAGGTATGCTTGTTATAGCTTGGCCTGTGTGAGAACCTTGACATTTCCTTGCGTGGAGCATAACTTGCAGCAGTTATCAATCCATCGTGCAGTTAAGATAATTAGACACAGGACTTGCACTACTGCTGTAAGTCTCCATGGTGAAACGAATAGCCTTTATGTCCTCCTGCAGCATGTTTGTAATGTGTTTTTTCTCTGTGTTGTGTAATTGAGGCAAGACGACATCTGTGATGTAACGGCAATTGGGAATTTCTTACTTGGGCTCCAAAAGATTCAGAAGTTGGTGAAAACTCACATTGTCAACTATTGATAGTGGCTGATTGTCACGAACGATGAATTGGGTAACTGCCTATATTTTTATAGCCCTTGGGTTAGCCATGGAATATTTTTCACGTCTTGAAAAGGTTTGCTGCAGTGTCAGCTGCTGTGTGCCAGTGCTAGCGATGGTAAATTCTCCATGCTCACTCTTGTTTCGTTTTGAGGCGTTTTATGAGATTACTGGTATTGTAAGAACTAACTTTTGATCCTCTTGATATTTTTGCAGAACAAAGTTTGCAGTCTGCAATGCGTGAGTTGGTTTCACTGATTTTAAAAAAACTTCCAAACTGCTGACATTTTGCTGGCATCCCTTACACTGAAAGCCTGAAATAAATAAGTCTCCGGGGGGGGGGGGGGGGGGG
>BLSH010316824.1:618930-635351 GCA_018402905.1 Glandirana rugosa
CAGTCTTTCTTCCAGAAAGTCCTTTCGTGTTGAAGACCATCAGGCTGGGTTAACACCTAGAATTTTCTCAGACCCCCCCTCGGCAGTTATACATTACAAAGCTGCAAAAGGAGGGGGAAAAAGCCCTGGCAATGACGTCCCTACTCGGGGATCTGAAGCAACAGGGTGTCATCATACAGTTTCCAGAAGATCAGAAGGGGGAGGGATTCTATTCCCACTTTTTTCTAGTAAAAAAACGTCCGGCAAATTTCGTCTGATCCTGAACTTAAAAATTTTGAACCGGTTGATTAAGATACAAAAGGTTCAGGATGGATACCATTTTTTCAGTGCGCGGTTTACTCATGCCAAACTGCTTTATGGCGTCGATCGATCTGAGGGATGCGTACCTCCACATTCCTATTGCAGAGTCAGCCCAAAAATTCCTGCATTTTACAGTCAGCAGGGAGGGAAGGGTGAGCCACTTTCAGTTCAGGGCTCTGCCCTTTGGCCTATCGTCCTCACCCAGGATATTTACAAAGGTGCTAGCAGAGGCGCTGGAACCGTTGAGGCTGAGGGGCAGAACGATAGTGCCCTATCTCGACGATTTGTTGCTGTTTGCGGAGTCAAAAGAAGGGCTTTTGGTCAATTTGCAAGCAACCCAGGATCTCTTGGGGGGGCCTGGGGTAGCTGATCATCAAAAATCAAGTCTGACTCCAACTCAAAGGTTGAGATTCCTGGGGTACGAGAGACTCTTCTCAGCGAAAGATATTTCTCCCAGAAGAGAGAATATTGGACTGGCTCTGAGGTCTGTACAATCCAACCAGGAGATATCAGTACGCAGGGCCATGTCCGTACTGGGGCTGTTCAGCCGCTATCCCGGCAGTACAGTGGGCCAGGCTTCATGCTCGAAGGCTTCAGCTAGACGTAATTCAGAAGTGGTCACATCGGGAGTCATTAGAGAAAAAGATCAGGTTAAGCGCAAGGGCAAAGAGGTCCCTTTGGTGGTGGGGAAACCGAAGGAATTTGTCAAAGGGTCTTCCTTGGGTCATGTCGGCAACCCAGCACATGACTACAGACGCGAGTGCATGGGGGTGGTCCAGGGTAGACAGCAGAAGATCGTCCAACTGGAGGGAGTTAAAAGCAGTGCATTTAAGCCTCCTGACCTTCCAGCAGTCCTTTAAAGGGCCAGCATGTTCGAGTGTTATTAGACCACATGATAGCAGTCCTGTACCTAAACAAACAGGGAGGAATGAGGAGCTGAATTTATTCTCTTGTGAGGAGGAGATTAAGGGGGGATATGATGAACATGTACAAATACAGAAGTGGTCCATATAGTGAACTTGGTGTGGAGTTATTTACTTTAAGGTCATCACAAAGGACAAGGGGGCACTCTTTAACATCTGGAGGAAAAAGATTTCATCTACAAATACGGAAAGGTTTCTTCACAGTTAGAGCTATGAAAATGTGGAATAGACCCCCCTCCCCCCCGAGGTAGTTTTGGCCAGCATGGTAGATTGCTTTAAAATAGGCCTGGATTCTTTCCTTAATGTAAATAATATAACTGGGCACTAACATTTTTAGGTAAAGTTGATCCAGGGTGAATCCGATTGCCTCTCGGGGATCAGGAAGGAATCCCCCCGAACTGCCCCCCACGCTATAGCAAATTGGATCATGCTTTGCTGGGGGTTTTTTTTGCCTTCCTCTGGATCAACTGTGGGATTAAGGATTGTATAAGGGATTGTATGGTTATATATAATTTCTCTGACGAAGTGATGAGGAAATGCGTCGGTACCTGACCACGCGGCTAGTGTCACAGACGGCAGTACTGAGCTGAGCTATCACCCGGGAACGCTGCCGAGGAGGTTATCTCAGGGGCGGTGAGAAGGCACTTTATGAGCCTTAGTTTGCACTTTATCTGAATATGTTGATGCTGTGTTTTGTTCTATTTGTGTAAGTGCATACCTTGAAGGGGTGCTTTGCATGTTTGGGTTTTATTAAAAGTTTTAAGGATAATGCACTATTCCAAGTCCTATTTGTTCAAGGATACTGGGACTTCTCATTACCATCTGACGATCCGCAGCTGAGCAGTGCGAAGGGAGCATTTAAATAACTGTCCCACATGCTGAATTTTGATTGTCATTTGGTGAGTCTCTCCATATGGGGGGAAACCCCGGATTCTCACGCGGTGTGGTGGAGGTGGTTCACTGAACAACATTGGACATTTAATAGGATGCATTAAGATCTCAAAATCCCCTTCTCTCTTATTCTCACATTCACGAACTGTGCGTACTGTGAGCTTGCTGGGGACAGTATAATTTTTGGACTCTCTCTAATCAGCGCTGCTTTAATATTATAGTGTACTGGCCACACTGTGATATCGTTTTATATGTCTGTTTATAGCGGCAGCTGATATACATATATCTTTTAAGATTCAGATTACTAGTTGGATTGAGTGGCATAACGAGCGCTGATTGGACACCCTTTAATTTTGTTTGTTGATGAGTCAGCCCTTTACTCCCATATATATAACGTTTCTTTTTTTGGTTGAACTAGATGGACTTGTGTCTTTTTTTTCAACCTAACTATGACGTGCATTGCATCACCCCGCGCTGTGGGTAAACTGCAGCACATCAGTGTGAAAGCAGCCCTCTAGTATTATGCCCGGTGTATTCCTTCACACTGACCTGAATATCTCCTCTTCTTTCCTGCTGCTGGCACCACTCTGGAAACTGCTGGATACACTGTGGAGTGCAGTTGGTATCAATATGCATGGCACAGGAGGCATCTGCTTATGCACTTTTTGCTCCCCACTACAGCTCCAACTTTACAGTAGTCCCTCTGCATTGCACTCTGATGCTCTGGAATGGCAGATTAGCAAGTCCAGACCACAATCTACCAGTCACCTGGCTGCAATCTAATGGTAGATCATGATCTACTGGTTGCTGACACCCTCTCTAGAGCATCATCTCAGCTTTCATACAGTTTGTGCAGTCTATTTTGATGTTTTTCCGTTCCGAATGAAGCCGGTGCCACCTTTGTCGCTACCTCCCTGATTGCTTCCGCATCTCAAGCCTCACTTTCATGTAAAGTTACCATGGTGACTGGGTAGTGGTCTCGTGGGATTTCAGTGCAGTGCCGTGGAATAATGCAAACAGACATGGCACGTAGATGCATAGATTGACAGCAAGCTCAGTGTGCTGTAAATCTGGATAAAAAGGCACGTGCGCCAGTGACATTGAACAAAATAGCGGGCAATCTCTCAGACTGCACAAACTCAAATTCTTTTAAAGCTAACACCTTGCAAGTCATTTTATACTGCTTTATATGGCGTAAAGTTGACCAGGTGAGTTTACTACCACTTTAAGCCCAAAAGTGAATATTTTATTATATTTCAGCTTACCGATTGTTAGATGTGATCGGCTGCATTCGTTTTCTTTTTTAGGTTTTTTTATTTTATTTTCACATGGTGGTCCAGCCAGTAAGTCTGTATTACAACAGAACAAGGTATCCTGCAAATTAGGGTTTTACCGATACTAGTATCGGTGCCGATACCTAGCATTTGCACGAGTACTTGTACTCGTGCAAATGCTCCCGATGCCTCATCCGATACTTGGACAATAGGATGACCAGAGGAGGGGGGCTTAGCACAGAGGAGGACACAGCAGGGAGGATACAGGGACACTCAGGGATGATCGGTGCAGCGGTGGGGGAAATTACAATCAGCGATCTCCCCTCCGCAGCATTCAGCTGCTTTATTGAAAGCTGCACAGGGAGACCCCCCCTCCGATCCCCTCTGTTCTCCCTTTGTCCTGGGATTGTTCAGGATGGAGAGCGGAGGAAAGAGCCGGTAAATCTGTAATTTACCGGCTCTTTCCTTTTCTGAATGGACAGTCAGTGACACTGTCCATTCATTACTGAGCATTGTAAACTGTGTTATGATGTCTCAGTTTATGAATGGAGAGGAGCCGCTGTCTCCTCTTCATTCATCTTCAGTGCAACTGAGAAAGGGACTGGGGAATCTTTATCCTCAGCCCCTTTCTCCCTGTCTCAAAGGGGAGATATTGGGGGTCTGTTTAGACCCCTGACATCTCACCAAAGCTCCTCCCCCCAACAGGGGTGATAAAAAAAAAAGAACCCAAAAAAAAAAAATTTAAAGTAAAATTGTAAAAATGTTAAAATAAAAAAACAATGGCATTTTCCACTCCCAAAAAAAAGTGTTGTAAAAAAACTATAAATTGTAGAAAATAATAAAAAAATTAATTGTAAAAAATAAAATGGTGAAAAAATTTCTTTATTAAAAACTACTGACAGTCCACGCCTCATCAGTACTACTGTCACATGACATTAAAAAAATTATCGGTAATCGGTATCGGCGAGTACTTGCAAAAAAGTATCGGTACTTGTACTTGGTCTTAAAAAAGTGGTACCGGGACAACCCTACTGCAAATGTATCAGAGGGTTGAGGCTAACATTTACTACTGACGGGTGCTTACAATGATCAGCTTTTATTTATGTAAAACCTTTATCCCCAATTAGAACAAAACTGCTGCTGTAACTGCTTAAAAAATATTAGCTGCAGTTTGGCGTTTAATTTGTTAGTGTATCTAAATCTGCTCGTACATCTAACTCTCCCCTTCCCTCCAGACTGACAATGCTGCTGTCCAAAGGTTCCCCTGTGCTCCTTCATCCAGAGTGGGGGCACTCTAATACTGGATGTGTGATACTGGCCAGATCACCAGGTGAAAACAGAGGGGGAAAAGCCTATTAATAGAACTAATGCAGCCACCACATCTAATGATTGGTAAGCTGCAATATATTACATTTTTATTTTTGGGGTTATTGCTTTAACCACTTCAGCCCCGGAAGGATTTCCAGCTTTAGGACCAGAGCCCTTTTTGCGATTCGGCACTGCGTCACTTTAACTGAAAATTGCGCGGTCGTGCGACGTTGTACCCAAACGAAATTTGCGTCCTTTTTTTTCCCACAAATAGAGCTTTCTTTTGGTGGTATTTGATCCCTGATCACCGCTATAAACAAAAGAAGAGCGACAATTTTGCAAAAAAAAACCAAATTTCTTACTTTTTGCTAAAATACAAATCCAAAAAAAAAATATAAAAAAACATTTTTTTTCACCGTTTTTGGCCGATTTATATTCTTCCTCATATTTGCGATAAAAATCGCAATCGGCGTTTATTGATTGGTTTGCGCAAAAGTGGTCGCGTTTACGGATGATGAGAATTCATTTTTGGGTTGTTTTTTTTTTACTAGTAATGGCGGCGATCTGCGATTTTTAGCGGTACTGCGATATTTCAGCGGACATGTCGGACTATTTTGACACTTTTTTGGGACCATTGGCATTTATACAGCGATCAGTGCTATAAAAATGCACTGATTACTGTGTAAATGCCATTGGCAGTGAAGGGGTTAACCTGCAGGGGGCGCTCTAAGGGTTAAGTATGTTCCCTGGGCGTGTTCTAACTGGGGGGGGGGACTGCCCTAGCTGGGGAAGGAAAGTGGTCACAGCCTTCGTATACAGGAAGGCTGTGATCACAGCCCTTCCCCCTCACACAGAACGGAGGTCCGTGTTTACATACACGGACCTCCGTTCCTTCGCTCTGGGGGGGCCATCGCGGGTAGCCGGCGGCAATCGAAGCCGCCGCGCCCGCTCCCTGGCCCTCCCCGAACACAGTGAGGGCACGCCTCCAGCGGCGCGTGCGCGCTCACTAGGCTCGTGAGCGCGGCGCCGTCGTATGACGGCGATTTGCGCTCACGAGCCACCTTGCCGCCGTCAATTGGCGGTTGGCAAGGGGTTAATGTTTACAATAAAGGGTCATTTTATGCGCATTTGGCTTTTCATTAGACCTCTTATTTCTGTGTTTCATGTTAATGTTGGATAGACTAGCTTGAATACCCTTTCCTTTAATTTACAACAATAGTATCGCTAATTGTAGTTGGAACAAATGACATTTTAGCTGTATTTTGTGTTTTGGTTAATTCTAGGACTGCTGACAGGAGTGGTGTTTTTCCAATAGACGTGGCAAGTTTGGTTTCAAAAGGGGCCTTTTTTTTATTTGTTTATTTGCATTTTTGGGAAACAAAATCGGCACCCTTCTAAACAGCAAGCCACCAATAGAAAATTGACTTTGAAGAAAGGATCTGTTCACTTCTGAACAAGTTGAAGAACCCTTATTTTCAAAATGGGGACTAAGCCACTGGCACATACATTTTATTTATTACAGGTACTTTTATAGCGCTGTTAATTTAGGCAGCACTTTTCATATTTATTGCACATTCACATCAGTCCCTGCCCTCAAGGAGCTTACAATCTAAGGTCCCTAACTCGCCTTCAGGCATACGACAACTAGGGCCAATTAAGACCGGAGCCAATTAAGCTACCAGCATGTCTTTGGATTGTGAGAGGAAACCGGAGTACCCAGAGGAGACTCATGCAGACACAAAGCTGAGCAGTAACTACTTTTTGTTGAGAAAAATATTCCCCTCAGGGTGATCTATGCACAATGCAAAGATTTTAACCAACTTTGTTGCAGGTTCCTACCTATTTGTTACTCTGAAGAAAGAAGAAGCTGTTTGTGTCCATGTGCAAAGTGAATGTCAATAGGAGTGACTTGGTGATAGTTTACAATCACCTTGTAAAACAACCCATTCAATTTAAAATAGAAATGAAAAGCAAAACATTTTTGTATAGGTATAAAAAAGGGGAAAAAAGGGGTTTTCTCCTACGTTCACTGACAGAAGCAGCCCTTCATTGACAAGTGGGGTTTATGCACATCCTACTAGGAGTAGACTAGGCAAATAGAAAAAAAGCAAGCTGACCCCTCCCAGGGGGCCGTCCTCATTCCAGCATATAACCCCCCAGCTCTGCATAGCATATCAGTTTTTTATGCCTAGTGCAAGGAGTTAGACCTGGGACCTGCGGTTCCTCAGTTTTTTTTTCTTCTTTTTGTTTCTCAAGCTATCTGATGAAGAATGCTATCAAGTAGCCGGCTAGGGCATGGAGGGTATCTCGAATTCTGGAATTTCCCCAGCACGGCCGACCGATGCGAGCTACCCTTAGCCTTGGCGGGGTCCGCCACATCGTACCCATTCCGTGCGGGAGGCTAGTGGGTGACCCCCACTTGCGTCCAGTGACCGGGCTGTGCTCGCGTCCCGGGGAGCTTGGCCTGCATCATCCCTCCCCACCTGATGGGAGGAAGGTCTGCTACCCGCTACGCCCGTCAGATTGGTGAGTGACTCCCCTCTCTTCCTCCCCCCCCCCCCCAGGGGTGTGGGGGGGGGGCTGTGCGATTTGCGGACTGTGCCGGCCGGTGGAGGGTTCAGGGATACAGGTTCACCGCACCCCCACGCTAAAACCGCCATGCGGCGATCGCCGCTATTTTGCCGTAGCCGCAGCCATTTTGTGGGCTATTTTGGCCTCTAGTGGTGGATCGGCGGCCATTTTGCCGTAGTCGCGGCCTGTGTGGACAGACTTTGGCCTCTTGTGCCTGCTGAAGAAAACGTGCGGCTGGTGCCGTTTCTTCCTCTGGGACAGCGTGGAAGGCACAGTAGCGGTGAAGGCTCCTGACAGGCGGTCAAGCACTCCTACTGGGAAGCAGCGCTTGAAGGGCAATATTTTACAGAGCAAGTATAGCTGGCTCTCCCTGAGGTGTTGGTAGCGGTGGGTGCAGTCCTCCTGGGTATTCTCCCGGTTGTTCTGTGGGGCAGTGGTGGGGCTGCATTGTGGGGGTGTCAGGGCCTATTGGCCTAGCAGTGTTCCGGTGGCGCAATGGCGGCTGAACCTGGGGGTTCTCCTCCGGAGGAGCCTGTGGAAGCGCAACCTGCGCTGGGCCCTCTGGTTCCCCTGGATCAGTTAAAGTCCATATTGGGGGAGTTTTTTCCCCCGGGAGGTGCCGAGCCGTGCTAAGGGGGTGGCTAGAAAGCGTCCACCCCTCCCCCCCTCCTTCAGGGGAGGATTCAGAACCGGAAGGGGCCTTAGTGGTCATGGGGACCCCCATGGAGCTCTCAGATGGTGAACTGGAGCCCTCGGATGGTGAGGAAGACCAGGGGGCCTCGGTAGCACGCTGGTGGCCTCCCTGATCACTGATATCCGTGCGTCTTTGCGGCTGGACCAGGCCGGGGAGTCGCAGGAGACTGCCTACGTTTTGTGGGTCCTTTAAGCCATCTCGGTCCCCTAGGGCCTATCCTTATGATCAATTTTTTGACCAGCTGGTCTATAAGGAATGGCAGCGTCCGCAGAATTCCTTTTCATTGCCCAAACGTTTCGCTGTGCGCTATCCTTTTGAGGACAGTTTAGTGCAGAAGTGGGCATCCCCCGCAGTGGACCCTCCGGTGGCTCTCCTGTATAAGGCAACGACCACCACCTTGGAGGGGTCTCTCTCTTTTAAGGATCCGGCCGATAGGCGGTATCCAAGGCATTGTTCTTGGTGGCGGGGTCAGCCATGAGACCAGCTCTGGCGTCGGCCATGGTGGCGCAATCTCTTACGGAGTGTGCGACTGAGTTGCACAATGACTTGAGCTGCGGGTGTTTGCCTGAGGCTTCACAGTGGACGGACCATCTGATACAGGGTCTCTGATACCTGTGTGACGCAGCCTTGGACCTGCTTCCCATGCTGTCTAAAATGTCTGTTTTTGCAGTCATTATCAGACGGGTGCTGTGGTTACGCTGTTGGTCGGGTGACCACGCGTCTAAAAAGGGCCTCACGGATCTTCCCTTTCAGGGTGGTCGGCTCTTTGGGGCACAATTGGATGAAATCATCAAGGATTTCACTGGGGGGAAGAGTACCTTTCTCCTGGAGCCCAGGCGGCGGGAATTCCGCCGATAGCAGGGCCCTGCTTCCTCGGGTCAGAATCCGTTTTTTTTCGTGCGCCCGGTGCATCGGGCAAGGGCTCAAGGCCCGGCAAGTCTGCCTCAGGGTCCGGTAAGCGGCCCTGGCAGCGCAAGAGCGAAAAGACGGAGGAAAAGTCCTCTTCCGCATGATGGGTTGTGGGGCCGACTTCTGGGGTTCGCAGACAGGTGGACTGCCCGCATTTCCGATCGGTGGGTGCAGGAAGTGGTTTCCTCCGGATACAGGATAGAATTCAGCACTCTACCCCCAGACAGGTTCTTCCCATCAAACTTGAGACTCCCTCAGGGGCATCGAGAGGCTCTCCAAACAAGGGGTGTTTGTGCCGGTACCTCCGCTGGAAAGGTTCAGCGGCTTCTGTTCAAACCTCTTGGTGGTGCCCAAAAAGGGTGGAGTCAGGCCAGTCCTGGACCTAAAAGCGCTAAACCACTTTGTGAGGGCGCGAAAATTCAAGATGGAATCTGTCCGATCGGTCGTGGCTGTCCTGCACCAAAGGGACTTCTTGGCGTCTCTGGATATCAGGGACGCGTATCTCCATGTTCCCATTTGTCTCCGGCACCAGCGCTTTCTGCACTTTGCGGTGGGGGATCTGCATTACCAATTTGCGGCACTTCCCTTCGGTCTGGCCTCGGCTCCTCGGGTATTCACCAAGTTGGTGGCTCCGGTGCTGGCGCTACTGAAGCAGAGAGGCATTGTGGTGGTAGCATACCCCGACGACTTACTCTTGCGAGCGGAGTCGGCTTCGGCCCTGGAGGAGAATGTGGCTATCACCATGGCCTCATTGAGAGACTTCGGCTGGCTGATCAATCTGCAAAAGTCGACGTTAGCCCCGTCCTGTCGACTGGAATATCTGGGTCTGATTCTGGACACAGAGCAGGCGACGGTGTTCTTACCTCCGGCCAAGTTACTGACACTGCAAGCAGCGGTGTGAACCCTGCTGTCACGCCAGTGGTCTTCCTTACGGTTCTGTATGCGGGTGTTGGGGCTCATGGTCTCGGCCTTCGAGGCGATACCTTATGCCCAGAGTCACACTCGGCTCCTACAGCGAGCGATTCTGTCACGGTGGGACAAGTCTCAGTTGTCCCTGTACCAGCTGATCAGATTGGATCATCAGACCAGAGGATTGTTGACCTGGTGGCTTTGGGCCCCGGCTCTAACGTTGGAAAAGTCGTTTCTTCCCCTGAATTGGTCGATAGTCACGACGGACGCCAGTCTATCGGGCTGGGGGGGTCCTGGGGCAGCTGTCTGCTCAGGGCAGTTGGTCGGCGCAGGAATCCTGCCTTCCGATAAATGTGCTGGAGCTGAGGGCAATCTGGCTCTGCCTCTCCCACTGGACGGTAAGGCTACGCGGCCTCCCGATTCGCGTTCAGTTGGACAACGCCATGGCAGTGGTGTGCGTGATTCACAATAAAAGACAGAACAGTCTCTGCAGCAGCGCTAATATGAATTCATGAATATTCAAAACACTGTAGTCTTCATGCAGTGTAGACCTTAATATTGTATATCTTGCCACCACCAAAAAGAAACCAGAAACCGGTGAGTAAATCGCATAGGGTTTAAATAATCTGTAGTGTTAGAAACTCCCAGACCTTCAGTCAGGCACCTCAATCCTTCAAACGCCTCCGATGTTCCAATCAGCTCCACTGGAAGTATCCCTCATGTGTTTCATATGTATAGAAAGAAGGAGCGGGAATCCGACATAGCGTATAACTGTATGCATTTATTGAACCCCAGCAAACCCCCTAAAATATCACTCACAATGTAAAAAGTCAAAAGCGCTGTACAGCGCTGTAGTGGTGTGCGTGAACCATCAGGGCGGAACGAGGAGCTCGGCAGCGGCTGCGGAAGCGGCTCGCATTCTGCGATTGCCAGCACGTGAGGTTCTGCCCATCTCCACCATTTACATTCCGGGCGTAGAAAATTGGCAGGCGGACTTTCTCAGTCGCCAGACGCTGGATCAGGGGGAATGGTCCCTACATCCAGAGATGTTCCGTCATATTTTCCACAGGTGGGGCACGCCAGACGTGGACCTAATGGCGTCCAGGTTCAACCACAAGGTGCAGACCTTCGTGTGCAGCTCAAGGGATCCGTTGGCGGCTGCCACGGACGCGTTGGTAGCGCCTTGAAGTCGGTACCGGCTCCTGTACGCTTTCCCTCCTCTCCAGCTCCTACTGCGGCTACTGCGCAGGGTAAAAGGGGAGGGGATCCCGACAATCCTGGTAGCTCCGGATTGGCCTCGGCGCCCTTGGTACGCCAACGTGGTGCGGATGGTGACAGATGTCCCCTGGCGTCTTCCGCTACGTGAAGATTTGCTGTCACAGGGACCCATCCTGCACCCTGCTTTACCCTCGCTGGCTTTGACGGCTTGGCTATTGAGTCCCAGGTGTTGAGGGATAGGGGCGTCTCTGACTGTGATCCCTACCATGCTTAAGGCACGCAAGTATACTTCGCGCAAGATATCATCGCACCTGTAAGGCTTATATTGCCTGGTGTGAGGCGGGGGGTGTAACCCCCGCTCTTCCGTTTGGCCCGGGTGCTGGCATTCTTGCAGCAAGGCCTGGATAACAAATTTGCATTGAGTACATTCAAGGGTCAGATCTCGGCTCTGGTGATTCTTTTTCAATGCCCTTTAGCGTCACATTCGTTGATACGTACATTTGTAAAGGGTGTACACCATATGGCTCCTCAGGTGCGGTCGCCTTTGGTGCCGTGGAATTTGAATTTGGTACATTCTGTACTGCAGAGACCGCCATATGAGAAAATCAGGGATATTCCCTAACAATTGCTGTCACAAAGGGTGGCTTTCTTGGTGGCCATTACATCCGCTAAGTGGGTGTCTCAGTTGGCGGCGTTGTCATGTAGGTCTCCCTACTTGGTCCTTCATAAGGATAAGGCGGTCCTGCGACCTTCACCTTCGTTCCTACCGAAGGTGGTTTGCTCTTTTCACATTAATGAGGATATTGTTCTCCCTTCCTTATGTCTGCACCCGTCGCATCCCAAGGAGATTGAGTTGCATTCTCTGGATGTCGTGAGGGCTTTGTGGGTGTATTTGGCGGCTACAGCTTCTTTTCGGAAGTCTGATGCGTTGTTTGTACTGACAGAAGGTCCGCGCAAAGGGTTGGCGGCCTCGTCTGCTACTGACTCCCATTGGATCAGACAGACCGTGACTCATGCGTATATTGTTTGGGGCAAAGTCCCCCCTTTTCCAGTCACGGCTCATTACACCAGGGCAGTTAGTACTTCCTGGGCTTTCAGACACCAGGCTTTGGTGTCCCAGGTGTGCAAGGCGGCTACTTGGGCCTCGGTGCACACTTTTGTTAAGTTTTACAAAGTTGATGTGTCAGCATCCACGGATGCTGCTTTTGGCCGTAAAGTTTTACAGGCGGCAGTGTAGGCGCAGCTGGCGCCTCCTGAGAGGATTCTGTTGGGTACAGTTGTTGTTGTTTACCCAATTACTTGAATGACACTGCTTTGGGACATCCCCACTTGTCAATGAAGGGCTGCGTCTGTCAGTGAACGTAGGAGAAAATAGGATTTTATTAAGAACTTACTGTAAAATCCTTTTCTCTGAGTTCACTGACAGACGCAGCACCCACCCCTCTGTGTTGCGTTTGCACGGCTTGTTACAAACTGATATGCTATGCAGAGCTGGGGGGTTATATGCTGGAGTGAGGACGGCCCCCTGGGAGGGGTCAGCTTGCTTTTTTTTTTCTATTTGCCTAGTCTACTCCTAGTAGGATGTGCATAAACCCCACTTGTCAATGAAGGGCTGCGTCGGTCTGTGAACTCAGAGAAAAGGATTTTACGGTAAGTTCTTAATAAAATCCTATTTTTTAATGCACTTTTATAAGTGATCATATGCCCTCTATTCTCGGCTGCATAAGAGCTGGGGGGAGGAGAGCCGAGCTTCCCAGTGAATGGCTGTGCAGCAGGGGGGTGTCAGGATAAGTTTGATCATTAGAGGAGAGCACACCAAGTTCCCAGCATATCTAGAGAACTGACCGCTGTGCTCTCCTGCTTAGTGTGGTCTGTTTTTAATAGGAAAGCAGAGGGAATGGCAGGAACACCACATAAAGGAAACATACAAAGAGAACAGGATACTTTCTCATACAAGTATATGGTATATCAGGAATATGAAGTGATGGGGTAACAAACACTTTAGGTCTCATGCACACTGGACGTTATAAAATCGGCCAGTAGTGTTAGCTGTAGAATGAGTTTTTCAGTAGCATTTTTAGCTTCTTAGCCTTTTTTTTTTTGTTTTCTTACAAAACTATACTCCTACAAAAGATTATGGCTCATAAACGCAGAATAGCCATGTTTTTTAGCATTTTTCCCAGTGAGAGTTTAACAGCTGAAAAGCTCCTCTTCAAACCCACTAGTTGACTAAAAAATGCCCCTGCCAAAAAACGCTTATGAAATTCTATTTGTGCATGGACACCTAGGATAGCATGCTGGGGAGTTCACTGGCTGCAAAAAAACGCCTGAAGCCATAAACAGCAGCTGTAAAAACGTCCAGTGTGCATGAGGCCTTCATATCAATTTAGTTGCTGCACTTGCAGGGCTCTAATGAGGAAAGTGGCAAGGTCTGCATCCCTTTTCAGATGTGAATTCCCTTTGGAAGTATCTCCACATAAAGGATATTTTTGGGAAAATCCAATGAGCCAATTGCACAAGCAGGAAATTACATTTCTGGGGGTGTTTCATACACCATCTGTGTAGATAGTGTCTCAAGGGAGCCCTATCGCATTGCATTTTACATAAAATTGCAGCGCTGTAGATTGAGAAGGGAAGGTCATTTAAATAACATATTACAATTTGACTTGTGTAGTAGTAATTGTATATTTCTATATATTTTTTATATATTGATGAATTTTTTGCCTCCTCACTTATCTCTCATTCCTACATTCTGCTGGTTGCTGTGGCAGGAGTTATGCAGCCTTCACAGGTCACTTTACAGTCACATGCCATTCTCTGCCTAAACTCCAATCAGCACCTGCTAATGTCTTCAGTAGCTGGGGATAGGCAAGGCCAGCTACTGATGGACAAAGCTATAAGCTTGCCTGTCACTGGTGACAATGCTAATAGTCACTCACCCCGCTTTGGCACATTAAGCTATAGCCATCGTAAGGGCTCATGTACACTGCAGCTCAAAGAAGCGGCTCCTAAAAGCTTTTGAGCTTTTTTTCTTTTTCTGCCTTGACACTCCCGTCCATATTAGCTAATGTGTGTCCATGCACACTATGGCTTTTTCAGGTGTCTTCAGGCATATGCTCCTACAGGCAGTTAAAAAAAACCCCACCAAACTTGTGTTTTTGAGAAGTTGGTGCCCAAAAGAGCTAAAAAAAAAAAAAAAGCTCAGACGCTTGTTCCAGCTTTATGTTTATGTAGTGGTTGAGAAAATGCTATCTAGGAGGGTTTGTGGAAAAAAAAAAAAAAAAAAAACTGCTTATGCTCAAAAGAGCTTGAAGCTCAATAAAAAAAAGTACACAAGCACAAAAAAGCACAAGTTCAATCAAGCTGAAATAAGCCCCAAGGGTGACAATGCTGCCAAGAATTCGTAAGTGGTGGGATAGCACTGTCACCTTATCAAAGAGAGTGAACTGGGCTGGCAGGTTCAACAGGTAAATTTGGGAGTTGAAACAAATTTCCATTATACATAACTTTTAATGCTGCACAACATAGTCATTTTTTTTTATATACATTTACTATAGACCCACTGTATTTAGGTATTTTTCACTTGGACAAATCTGACCAAATGTATAATATTTTACATTGAATATTAATAATAGTAATGACAGGAGAGGTTCAGATTGCATTAAGTGTTTTCTTTTGCTTTTTTCACTTCACTTATTTGGCACAGTCAGGCAGCAGATAACATGCATAACATTAATACTGTCCATTATAATTTAGTGCTAGTTTAAAATTTGTTTTAAAGTCAAACTTCATCTTTGGAACATGTCACATGTTCCACCGTTTTTTAGGGTGGAACATATAATATTCCAGCATCTGCAGCTTCGCCCACGCGGCCAAGTCATTCTTTCATTTTCCTGTGAATGCCTACAAGTACTGCCAGCCATTGCGGCTGATGGCTTGCAGTTATCAATGAATTACGAGGGTGTTGGTGAGCGCTCTAGTAGTTCATTGATTCTTCCTGCATTTAGGTAAGTGCCTGCCCACTAGGGGCGGGCAGACAGCGGTCCTGAGAGTCTACAGGAACCTGAGATTGCAACTGCTATCTGCTGATTGTGGGTGCAATGCTCTGCAGGCTCTTTAGAAAAAAATAACTGGACACCTTTTTACCTGCAAAAAAAGTGCATTTATTTTTTTTTTTTCAAAAGGTGGACTTCTTTTTAAAATTGTTTTTCTCCTTTTAACTTGGTGTTTTATACTTACTGTGCTGTTAAACATGCAATTTAAGCGGTTTGCTTTTTTGCATCCTATT
Source organism: Glandirana rugosa (assembly GCA_018402905.1). Lineage (NCBI taxonomy): Eukaryota > Metazoa > Chordata > Amphibia > Anura > Ranidae > Glandirana > Glandirana rugosa. The sequence continues at coordinate 634,216 of BLSH010316824.1, forward strand.
TTCTCTGTAGGAATACACTTGCCCCAGGTGTGAATCGGGGTTCATTGAAGAGCTTCCTGAAATAAGGTAAGTAAAATTTTTAAAAAATCAGCTTCGCTCAAATAGACATTGTAAAGAAAACCTGTCTTTGAAATACACAGGTTGCCATTGCTTTGATTGTAGTACTCAAACCACAGGATTAACATTACAATCAGGAGTCCTGACTTTACTTGCTGAGTCAGTGCCTAAGTAGGTATTGAAAACAGACAGTATACCTTTTTTAGAAAATCGGCAATGGCAATCCACATATTTTTCTCAAGACAGGTTTACTATAATAGTTTTGTCCAAACCCGCATTAGACTAACTGGATGTTTCCGTACGCTACAATGTATTAGTACTTATAGGAGTTCTAGTATGAAAATTCAAAGTATATGATTTAACCTGCAGTATTTTTGTGATCTTGTGTAAATTTCATAATTGCTCCACTTAATATTTGTTACATTTTCTCCAATGCCCCAAAACATACAATTTTATATTCAGTGTTGGGGTGGTGAGCTACATGGACAAATAAACCCATCTTTGCTTAAAAATTTAATTGGCACATTTTACACTTAAACTACACCTGTTATGAGACAGAAATGTTTACTGCCAAGCCAATAAATGTAGCAAATTTGATTGGTCAGTGGCGGCACAGAGAATCACTTTGATCCATCCCAAAAGACCTGCAAAAAAAAAGGGGGGGGGAGAAGAGCAGGTATAGAAAATCCCCAGATCGCTACACTGCCTGCGTGAGCAGACAGTGTCTCACCCATGGAAGTAAGGATAGCAGGCAAGGAGGCTGGTTTTAGGGTGTTCACCTTTTTTCCAAAAAAGTGGCTTCTCCACCCCAATGCTCACTGGATAATGAAGGGAAAAAATATATACAACTCTAATTAATTAATATATATATATATATATATATATATATATATATATATATATATATATATATATATATATATTCTTATAAAACAAAGGTTGCACTGTAAGTATCGTACTGTTAAGACAATAGCACATATGCATGAAGTACTATGCAGACAGGACTTGTGAGAGTGAACATATAGCTAGCGATTTTTTTTTTTTTTTTTTTTTTTTTTTTTTTTTTTTTTTTTTTTTTT
>BLSH010316824.1:659113-670273 GCA_018402905.1 Glandirana rugosa
TTCAAAACTTTACCTTTTTTGCAAAATTGTTGCTCTTTTTTTCTTTATAGCGGTGATCAGAAATGACGCAGAGGTGATCAAATACCACCAAAAGAAAGCTCTATTTGTGGGGGAAAAATTTTGTTTGGGTATAACGTCGCATGACCGTGCAATTGTCAGTTAAAGCGACGCAGTGCCGAATCACAAAAAGTGCTCTGGTCCTAAACTGGGAAATCCTTCTGGGGCTGAAGTGGTGAAGCACCTTTTTGATTTTTACAGAACTCAATCTTTGGCTACGAGTCTCTCAATATGGCACATCTTGACTTGGCAATATTTGCCCACTCTTTGCAGAAACACTCCAAATCTGTCAGATTGTGTAGGCATCTCCTGTGCACAGCCCTCTTTAGATCAACCCACAGATTTTTTTTATCTGATTCAGATCTGGGCTCTGGCTGGGCCATTTCAAAACTTGAATCTTCCTCTGGTGAAGCCATTTCTTTGTTGATTTGGATGTATACTTTGGGTTTTAAGGCCCCTGTTCCAGCTGAAGAAAAACAGCCTCAAAGCCTTATGCTGCCAGCACCATACTTCACTGTGGGTATGGTGTTCTTTTGGTGATGTGCAGTGTTTTGCTCCAAACATCTTTTGGCATTATGGCCAAAAAGTTCAATCTTGGTTTCATCAGACCATAACACACTTTACCACATGCTTTTGGGAGACTTCAGATGTGTTTTTGGCAAAATTTAGCTGGGCTTGGATGTTTTTCTTAAGAAAAGGCTTCCATCTTGCCACTACCCCATAGCCCTGACATATTAAGAATACAGGAGATTGTTGTCACATGTACCACACAGACAGTACTTGCCAGATATTCCTGCAGCTCTTTTAATGTTGCTGTAGGCCTCCTGGCAGCCTCCCTGACAAGTTTTCTTCTCGTCTTTTCATCAGTTTTGGAGGGACGTCCAGTTACTGTTGTGCCATATTTTCTCCACTTGACGACTGCCTTCACTGTATTCCATGGCATGTCTAATGCCTTGGAAATTCTTTTGTACTCTTCTCCTGACACCTTTTAACAATGCCCTCTGATGCTTTGGAAGCTCTCTGCGGACCTTGGCTAATCAGAGGCACTTTAAATGATGGCAGGTGTGCACTATCTCCTATTTGAAAGTGATTGCTTAATCCTGAACACAGCTGCATCCCCAGTTATAAAAGGGTGTGCACACTTATGCAGCCATCACATTAGTTTTCGTTTTGCGTTTGTCCCCCACCCCCAAAAGATTTGTTTGTACAGTTTATAAGTCACATTAACCAGTTCCCGGCCGGCTCGCGTACATTTACTGCTGCAGAGTGGCGCTGTGGAGCGAATCGCCGTAAACGGCAGCTCGCTCGTGTGTGGCTAGCGGGTGGGAGCGCGGCGGCGCACTCTTGTGCCCACCGCACTCTGTGTAAGAGATCTACTGATCACTGTCACTGGGATCAGTTAGATCTTATGCCACTGGCAGCCCAGCCCCCTCACAGAACACGCCTAGGTAACAGATAACCCCTAGATCGCTCCCTGCAGGTTAACCCCTTCACAGCCAATGACATTTACACAGTAATCAGTGGATATTTCAATTTCCGATTGCTGTGTAAAGGTCATTGGTCCAAAAAAGTGTTAAAAATGTCCGACCTGTCCACTGCAATATCACAGTCCCGATTAAAAATCTTAGATCGCTGCCATTATTGGAAAAAAAAAAAAAATAGCACAAACGCCACAAATTAATTCTCATGGTTTGTAAATGTGGCAACTTTTGTGCAAACCAATCAATAAACGCCGATTGCGTTTTTTTTTTTTTTTTTACCACAAATATGAGGAAGTATACATATCGACCAAAACTGATGAATACATTTTCTGATAGAGATATATATATATATATATATATATATATATATATATATATAATTTTATATGTATTTTAGCGAAAAGTGTAAAATATTTGTTTTTTTCAAAATTGTTGCTCTTTTTATGTTAATAGCGGTGATCAGAAGTGACGCAGTGGTATCAAATACCACTAAAAGAAAGCTCTATTTGTGGGGAAAAAAGGGCATCCATTTCATTTGGGTACGTCGCACGGCCGCGCAATTGTCAGTTAAAACGGAGCAGTGCCGAATCGCAAAAAGTGCTCTGGTCCTAATGTGGGAAATGTTTCCGGGTCCTTAAGTGGTTAAAGGTGGAAAAAGTTCTGAAATGATTTCTCTTTCATTCGTCGACAGGCACAGCGACTCTTATGACTAAGCAAAAAAGACCAGTAACAGACACGGCCCCTCCCAGGGGGCAATCCCCACACCCAGCTGCTGCTAGCTGTTTTTTCTGCCTAGTGAAAGGAGTTAGACCTAGGCTCCCTGTTGGGATCTGTGGTACCTCTCTGGTCCACTTCAGCTGTCCTGGGACAGCCTCACAGAGGAAGACTACAATCAAGCAGCCGTGCTGGGTGACAGGCTGGTTCTTGGATCCAGGTAGTCTCCCCAGCCGGCCATCACACGTTAGATCGGATGCTTTGCGCTGGGTCGACCGCGACAAGCCCTAACCGGATGGGGTGACCCTGCGGGTTAAACGCCCCGCCATCGCAGGCTTTGCGCCCAGGGCCGACGGCTCCCTCCGGCCTAGCCGGGAGAGTGTAAGCTGTCTCGGGTGGGATCCCACGCACTGCCTGACTAGATGGGGTAAGTACATCCCCCCCCTCCCCTTCGGGGGCCCTGGGGGGGGAGCTGGCGGGTCCCCCCTCTGGGGTGAGCATAGTGGGTGGTCTCCCCCACCCCTCCGGTACCCGCTGTCGCACCCCCCTCCACGGGGCTCCCAAGGTGTAATGGCTGTATGGGCCCTAGCTGGTCCCCCTCCTCCTCAGCCCCTGCCACCCCCCTCTCATTTTGACGGCGCCTGGCCGCCATTTTCTTGTAGCCGCCCGCATTTACATGCAGGGGATCGTTCGGTGGCCATTTTGGTGTAGCCGCGGCGCTGTTACACGAGGTTTCAGCCTCTAGTGTGCATCGGCGGCCATTTTCCTGTGGTTTTCTACACGGGCAAGGCCTGTGTGTGCTGAGGGGCGGTCCTGGCCGTTTCTGGCGCCGATTTACCCCCCAGCATGGCGCGGATCTCCGCGTCGGCGGCTCTGGGCACAGCGGCAGTGTAGGGAGCAGGAGCGTTGAAGACATAGACAGCGGCAGCAAGCGGCTCCTCTCTGGTCGGGTGACGAGTCCCCCTGGGGTGCCCCCTGTGACAAGCCTTGCGCAGCTGTGGGTTGGGGGGTGCAGTGATCTCCTGGAAATAGGCCTCATTTTTCTGGGGCGGCCAGGGTGGGTGACAGTATGGCAGCCGCCGCGGGTGCTTCCCCACCGGACCTCTCGGTGCCTGTAGCCAGCACCTCAGGGGCCCCTTCCCTTGTAGACGCCATGTCCACGGTTCTGGAGACATTCGTCTCCCAGGTAGAGTCGCTATTGAAACGCAGAGACGCCACAAAGCGTCCCTTGGTCCCCCTTCTGGGGAGGAATCGGACCCCAAGGGGGGCTCCTCCGTTGCGGGGACCCTCATTGAGCTGTTAGACGGCGAGATCCCAGACGCCCCTGATAGCGGGGATGAGTCTGAGGCGTCCGCTGCTGCGCACGAGAAGGCTCTTGTAGATGCTCTGATCACCTCAGTGCGTGAGACCCTGCAACTGGAAGAAGCGGGACCCTCTCGGAGGGTGCCCGTCCCCTTCGGTTCACATAGACCTGGCCCTGTGGCTAAGGTCTTTCCGTATGTGGATTTTCTGGATAAATTTGTCTATAAGGACTGGGCTCAGCCTCAGAGCTCCCTCCCCATTCCGAAGTGTTTTGCTGTGCGTTATCCCTTTGAGGATAGATTATTGAAGAAGTGGGCATCCCCTCGCGTGGCTGATCCCCCTGTGGCCCGCCTGAGTAAGACGACCACCATCCGGTTGGAAGGCACGCCGTACCTTAAGGACCCGGCTGACAGGAAGGCTGAAGCTTGCGTCCGATCCCTTTTCGTTCTAACTGGGTCTGCCATGTGGCCCATTATGGCTTCTGCGCTGGTGTCGCAAACGCTCACTGAGTGGGCTAAGCTGCTACACAGCGAGTTGTGCATGACGCAGGCATATCCTGAGTGTGTGGATCTTGCAGATCGCATGATCCAAGGGGCTCAGTATTTATCTATGCGATGCAGCCCTGGATGCGGCCCCCCTGATATCCAAGGCATCCGCTGTCTCGGTGGTGGCCAGGCGGTGGCTTTGGCTGAAGTTGCCTTTCCGGGGGGGCGGCTCTTCGGTGACCCCTTGGATGATCCAAAATCTCACAGGAGGGAAGAGCACCTTTCTCCCGGAGTCTAGGAGGAGTTCAGACCCCCGTTGCTGACATGGTCCCTCCTTTTCCAGGCCTTAGGCGGCCTTTTCGTCCCTTCCGTACCTCGGGCAAGGGTTCACAGCCCACTAGGGCCCCCGTGGGTGGCCAGAAGTGTTCCTGGCCGCGTAAGCGTGCCAAGCCCGAGGACAAGGTCTCCTCCACATGAAGGGTTGCCCCCGCCCGGTGTTCGGGTGGGGGGACGTCTCCTGGGGTTCGCAGACAGGTGGTCCTCCCACATATCGGACCGCTGGGTGCTCGAGGTGGTCTCCTCGGGGGTACAGCATAGAATACCGTTCCCGCCCCCCCAGACAGGTTCTTTGCCTCCAACCTGCAGCTGCCTGTGGGCAGGCTGTGGGCCCTGTTCGGGGCTATGCAGGACCTGCTGGGTCAAGGGGTGTTTGTACCGTTCCAAAGAAGGACGGGGTTCGTCCCATCCTGGACCTGAAGGACCTCAACAAGTTTGTGCGGGTCCGTCCGTTTCGGCGGTAGTGGCGGCCCTGCACCAGGGCGATTTTCCTATCCTCCCTGGACATCAAAGATGCGTTCCTGCATGTTCCCATCTGCGCCCAGCACCAGCACTTCCTGAGTTTTGCGGTTGGGGAGGATCACTACCAGTTTGTGGCCCTCCCGTTTGGCCTGGCATCGGCACCTCCGGGTATTCACCAAACTGCTGGCCCCGGTTCTGGCTCTGCTGAGGCAGAGGGGCATCGCGGTGGGGGCGTATCTCGACGACCTTCTCCTGCGAGCGGAGTCGGCTCCAGCGCTCAAGGACAATGTGACGATCACCCTGCACACTCTGGGGGAGTTCGAATGGGTAATCAACCTCCCGAAGCCGGTTCTGATTCCGCCTCACCGCCTGGAATATCTGGGGTTGATCCTGGATGCAGCCCAGGCGAAAGTTTTCCTTCTGCCAACATAGCGGCAGATGCTTCAGTCGGCGGTTTGGTCCCTGCTGTCCCAGAAATGGGCCTCACTCCGGTTTTGCATGCGGGTCCTGGGCCTCCATGCTGGCCTCCTTTTGAGGCGGTCCCTTACGCTCACTACCACACCGGGATTCTGCAACGGGAGATTTTCCTGAGATGGGACAGGTCCCCATCTTCCCTGGGTCGGGTGATCAGGATGGATCACCAAGTAAGGGCCTCACTGCTCTGGTGGCTGCAGTCCCCGGCTCTTCGGTCAGGGAAGTCCTTCCTCCCCCTTCACTGGACAGTGATCACGACAGACGCCAGCCTGACAGGCTTTGGTGGAGTCCTGGGGCTGCTCTCAGCCCAGGGACGGTGGTCTCTGGAGGAGTCTCCTCTCCCGATCAATGTCCTGGCACTTCGGGCGATTTGGTGCTGCCTTTCCCATTGGACGTCGAGACTTCACGGGTGCCCTGTCCGGATTCAGTCGGAGAATGCCACGGCCATGGCGTACGTGAACCGCCAGGGCGGGACCAGAAGCTCGGCTGCAGCCTCGGAGGTAGCTCCCATCCTGCGGTGGGCAGAAAGCCACGTTCCGGCAATCTCTGCCATCCACATAACGGGTGTAGAAAATTGGCAGGCGGACTATCTCAGTCGTCAGCGCCTGGACCAGGGATAGTGGTCCCTGCACCCGGATGTGTTTCATCAGATTTGGCTGCGATGGGGTGTCCTGGATGTGGACTTACTAGCGTTCCGTCTCAATCGGAAGGTGCGGACCTTTGTGAGCAGGACAAGGGACCCCCTAGCGGACACGGCGGATGCTCTTGTAGCTCCGTGGGCTCGCTATCGATTCATCTATGCCTTTCCTCCTCTGAAACTGCTTCCACGCCTTCTGCGCAGAATAGAAGCGGAGGGTTTACCGACCATTCTGGTAGATCCAGATTGGCCACGGCGTCCTTGGTACGCAGGCGTAGTACGGATGGTGGTGGACGTTCCCTGGCGGCTCCCGCTTCGCGAGAATCTTCTGTCCCAGGGACCCATCCTGCATCCTGCTTTACCCTCTCTGGCTTTAACGGCCTGGCTATTGAATCCCAGGTGTTGAGGGAACGTTGGGTCTCGGACTCTGTGATTCCTACCATGTTGAAGGCCCGTAAGGCCACTTCACGTAAGATTTACCACCGCACCTGGAAGGCTTACATCGCCTAGTGCGAAGCCGGGGGGGTGGAATCCTCGTTCTTTCTCGGTGTCTCGAGTTCTGGCCTCCCTACAGAAGGGCCTCGACCAGAAACTGGCGTTGAGCACTATCAAGGGTCAGGTTTCTGCTCTGGCAATCTTTTTTCAGTGTCCTTTGGCGATGCATTCATTGATTCGTACTTTCATGCAGGGGGTTCGGCATGTTGCCCCCCCCAGGTACGGTCGCCTTTGGCACCATGGGACCTCAATTTGGTCCTCTCGGTGCTTCAGAAGCCGCCTTTTGAGAATAACAGGGAAATCTCTCTGCAGTTGCTTTCGCAGAAAGTGGCTTTCCTGGTGGCTATCGCATCCGCCCGGCGGGTGTCTGAGTTGGTGTCTCTGTCTTGTAGGTCTCCTTATCTGGTCCTACATAAGGATAAGGTGGTCTTGCGCCCTTCACCTTTTTTGCTGAAGGTGGTGTCCTCTTTCCACATCAATGAGGACATTGTCCTCCCTTAACTTTGCCTGCGCCCGTCTCACCCTAAGGAGGTTACTTTGCACTCCCTGGATGTCATTCGGGCCCTGCGGCTGTATCTGGTGTCCACGACCTCCTTTCGGAGGTCAGACGCTCTTTTTGTCGTGGTGGATGGCCCACGCAAAGGTTTGGCGGCCTCCTCGGCCACTATCTCATGTTGGATTAGACAGACGGTGACCCGAGCCTATGCTGTTCGGGGCTGGAGCCTCCCTTTCCGGTCACGGCTCACTCTACCAGGGTGATTAGCACTTCCTGGGCTTTTAGACATCAGGTGTCTGTGTCTCAAGTGTTCAAGGCGGCTACTTGGACCTCTGTGCACACCTTCTCAAAGTTTTGCAAAGTTGATGTTTTAGCATCCTCGGATGCTGCGTTTGGCCGCAAAGTTTTGCAGGCGGCCGTGTGAGACACATGTGGTTCCTCACCGAGGGTTCAGTTGGGTGTAGTTCTGTTGTTGTGCTGTTACCCACCCCTCATTTTTGGCACTGCTTTTGGACGTCCCACTTGGTCCTAAGAGTCGCTGTGCCTGTCGATGAACGAAAGAGAAAACGGGATTTTTTTGACTTGCCATAAAATCCCTTTCTCTGAGTTCGTCGACAGGCAACAGCACCCACCCCTCTGGATGTTGCACTGCTTGTTACGAACTGAGCTAGCAGCAGCTGGGTGTGGGATTATCTGCCAGTGGGGCCAGGGAGGGGCCGTGTCTGTTACTGTTCTGTTTTGCTGTTAGAACTGCCTGTTCTGTCTAGTAAACTCCTGAAGGGGACAGTAAAACCCACTTGGTCCTAAGAGTCGCTGTGCCTGTCAACGAACTCTGAGAGAGATTTTACGGTAAGTCAAAAAAATCCTGTTTTTATCTTTGTTTTGACATCAGAAGCCTGACATTTTAACAGGGGTGTGTAAACTTTCTTTATATCCACTGCATATGTTTTATTTATTTTTATTTTTTTTCCGGGTAAAATAAGTAGTATTGCTATTAAGATGCTATTGACATTAAATGTTCACCACATGGTAGCTAACAACCCATGAAACCCATACATACAAAGAAACCAAAAAAATCAGTTCAGAAATTAAATAGTGTGTAATAAAATGGAATGACGCAGGGGAAAAGTATTGAACCAAGGCACCAGCTAAAGTCTATCAGTAATTTAGAATGCAATCCTGCCCCTTGTCAGTGCAAATTAATATCAGCTGGTTCAGTCTCAACTGATGGCCTATAAAAGGGTGTCTCATTACCAAGGTGGCACACAAACATCCCATGATGGATAAAGGCAAAGAGCTCTCAAGTCCTTCACAATCATATTCTTGCAAAACACACTGATGGCATTTGGTTACAGTAGGATTTCTAAATTTCTGAATGCTCCATTGAGCACTGTTGGGACCATAATTTGAAAGTGGAAAGAACAGCATTTCACCATAAACCGGCCACGACCAGGAGCTCCTCGCAAGAATTCTGATAGAAGAGTGAAAATTATCAGAGTTGAGCAAAAAATTGTGAAGAACCACATAGAAACCCATCACAGGGACACACCGGGCTATATAAACTAAAGATCATTTATTGGTATAACATATAGAAGGCAAAATACACAAATTATAACGCAATCACTGAAGAAAAATGAATAGAATAAAATTGGCAATGTTGTCAATGTACATGGGGAAACAAACCAGCCGGCTGATAGGCACATTCAACCATCAATAACTCCTCATGCATACACACTGATACAGTAATGGTCACTGGGAACTAAAACAGAGCAATAGATGGAGTTGACAGTGTGGACAAATACTGCATATAGTGCACCTGAGAACGCTTGGGAATGGATGAAAGGAATGACAGCCTGTTAGAGTGAGACAACAGAACCAGCTTAATCAATCCAAAAAGATTCCACTGCTGCAGAGAAATGAGAGGAAGTCTAGAAGTAAAGCAAGCCACTTATATTAACTTCAGCAGGATATCAGGGTAAGGTTGGACAAAACACCCTCCGATCCTTATACAAAAGCACATAAATATAGACACATTGAAGGCAGAGTATCTCTGGTAATATGCTGACCTGCACCGTCTGCAGGGGTCTGTGTGCTGAATGTCTGGCTGATAAGTACTGAGTGGGAGTGAAGGAAAGTTTATGGAGAGAGCACTGACACTTGTAAAGAGGTGGAGGAGGATACAAGCTCACCCGTCCTGGTATGATACTGCAGGCACTTCCATGGAGTTCCGTGCGGATTAGGGGTGGCGATCCTCTCTGGACGGTCCCACGTGGAGTGGACACTGTCAGCCTCTCTGCTTGCACTCAGTTGGGAATCAGCGCGGACTGGAGGGTGGGAGGAGGGGTTGTCCCGCGGTCATGTGACCGCTCTGTGCTGTCTTGAATAACAGCCAAGAAACTCTCAGGAATGATGGGTGCCGGCGGCTGGATGTCCCCCAGGGATGGATGACCGGAACGCTGACGCGTTTCGTCCACTGCACGTGGACTTTGTCAAAGCTGGGGCATATGGGTACCGCTGGAGATATTTATAAGGAGAAATTTAATTGCTCGACATGTTATATTGTGTTTCACCACCAGAGGTCACCCTTTTATCTTTCATACACCCCACCAGTCATTCAAAGCAAAAGAAATTAAATCAGACAATAAAAGACACCAAGTAAAAACAGAAATAACACCGGTTGAAGTTGATGACATATTGATCTCCATGGCCAAAAATGAAAAAATTGAAAGATTGTGTGAACACTAATGTAAATGGTTAAAGAATTGGACAGATCATTTGTGGAATATCCAGTTGAAATAAATATTATTTCAATATTCTTTCAAATTATACATTTTTTTTTTAAAGAAAACACCAGGGTGGTTGTCCCCCCTATAACTAATCTTCAAGGAAAACGGAGAGATTGCACTCCGTATTCAATCCCCCAGGGGACATTGCGTCAAGAAGGAAAATGAACATTTTCTCCTTCTGAAGCAATATCTTGTCGAAGTCACCTCTCCTCAATGGGAGGTCCAGGGCATAAATGCCCTTCATGGTAAGCCCTTCTGGGTTACCCCCATGTACCTGCTTAAAGTGAATAGCTAGTGGTTTCTCCTCATCTTTTTTGCTCTTGATGCTAGAGATGTGTTCTCCTATCCTGATTTTTAAAGGGCGTTTTGTTTTCCCGATTATATGCTTTTCCACAAGGGCAGATAATCTGATATATAACTCTCGTTGTGGAACAGTTGATAAATCTCCTAATGTGGAAGTGTTTTGTCCCATCCGCATTGGAGAAAGTATCGGTTCTGTGTATATATTGACACATACTGCATCTTCCGCAAGGATACATACCTGGCTTGATCGGTCTATTGGATAGCCAGTTAGTGGTAGGTGACCTTTTATATTTGGAATGCACTAGCATATCTGATAGATTTTGGGCTCTTTTAGCTACCATTTGGGGGAAGGGACCTACTATCTCTTTGAGTAGGGGGGTTCTAATAAGGAGGTGCCAATGTTTGTTCAATATGTCCCTTACTTGTTTCCACTGGGCACCAAATTTTGTGATGACTCTAGTGGTTGACGCACTGGTTGAGGTGCAGTTCTTTACCAAGGGATCATTTTTGGGGGCCTTAATGAGGTCTATGCGGTTGGTGGCTGCCGCTCTCCGTTTGGCCTTCCTAATGGTTCCATGGGAATACCCTCGTTCCCTGAAGCGTGTGTACACAGCCCTAGATTCGTGATTGAAGGATATGTCAGTTGAGCAGTTCCTTCGGGCCCTAAGGAACTGGTATCCCGTCCACTAGAGATTTAGGGTGGCAGCTACTGGCATGTAGCAAGGTGTTGGCTGCCGTAGGTTTTCTAAAGGTGTGAGTATGTAGAGTGTCTCCCGCCTTTTGTATGGTTAGATCAAGAAAAGGTAAGGATTCCGCTTCTACCGCATGAGTTAGGCGAATGTTTCTGTTGTTGTCATTAAGTTCCTCCAGGAAGTTAGCCAGATCCTGCCGGGACCCTCCCCAGAGTACAAAAATATCATCTATGTATCTGGCCCACATTTGAACATGGGCCAGAAACATAGGGGAACTATACACCGCCTGTTCCTCCCAGAGTCCTAGGTGTAAACAAGCGTAGGCTGGTGCCCATGGGGCCCCCATAGAAGTGCCACGTATTTGTTGATAAGAGACTCCGAGGAATTGGAAACAGTTGTGCGTCAGCATGAACTCCAGAAGGTCCACCACAAATTCATTG
>BLSH010316824.1:675878-721204 GCA_018402905.1 Glandirana rugosa
AAAAAAAAAAAAAAAAAAAAAAAAAGAAAAAAACATTTTGAAAAAAATGACATTACAAAAAAAGTCCCCTTTTTAAGAGCATTGGGCGCAAGTGACTTGTGACGTCGTTTCCGCCCAGCCATGTTATGGAGCCGGGTGAACGGCTTCAGCCGCTCACTCGGCTCACGGACACTGGGGGGGGCGGATCCGATCATCTCCGCCGCTTACCGGACCTGCCGGCAGCGGGAGGGCACTTCTCCCGCTGCTAAGTGATTTTGCCGCGAATCCGCCGCTAAGACCACTTTTATCTGACACGGAATCGCCTGCTGAAAAATAGATACTGGGGTTATGGTAGCTATCTGCTACCATAGCAACGGTATTCCACTTCAAACTGCCGCCGTATTATGACAGCGGGCGGTCTTGATGTGGTTAAAGAACATTACCCATCATGCTTTGCAGATTGCAATGAATGTGGGAGGTACACTAGCCTGTACATATAAATGTGAACAAGCCCACTTCAACATAAATCGCATTCCTCATTCTGCAGCCAGGCCCACTAACCAGTGCCAAACAGCATGTCTTCTCTCCCCTCCCGCCACAAGTAGATAAACACATTGCCCTTACTTTCTGTAATCATTACTGATCTGTACACACATCCTATGATGTATTATACACACTGCACTCTGCTGTAATTCAGTATTAGAAATATTCCTTCTCCTCCTGCTGCAGCTTTGAGATCTTTCTAGCACCAATCAGTGCTGATATGGTGTATGTGAGAACATCCCTAGCGGCACCACAGAAAGAACCGGGGCATGAAGTTTTACATCAGCATGTGACACAAGTAAATGTCAGCATGAGAAAAAAAAAAGTGCAGCGCTAACTTACTAATCAAAATAACAATTGTGGAACCCTCTAATGTATGGAGATCTCAATCTTCAATATCAGTGCGTTCTCATCAGTGCCCATATGTGCAGTTTTATCAGAGCACATGTGAGTTTATATCAGAGCACATATGTGCGTTTTCATCAGAGCGCATATGTGTGTTTTGTCATCAGAGCTCGTATGTGTGTTTATGCCACCGGAGCACATATGTGCAGAGGAGGTGGGAGGAGGAAACCACCTCAATAGGCGGTACAGACCGGGGGTTGCCAGACCCCCTCCACCCACTGAATCACGTAAGTTCATCCCTGCTCCTGCTTCTAAAGAACTACAAGTGGGCGTGCCAGACTGCTGCCTGGCAGTACAGGACGGAGAGGGGCCAGTAGTCTTACAAACAGAATGCCACAGAGGAATAACGTTTTTTCGGCAGGCTACTACAGAGGAACTACAGAGCTCAGCAGAAGATGGATGGCATAGTTGGTGAATGTAGGAGATCAGCAACAAGAACATGGGGAAAAAAGTTGTTTTTTTTTTTTTCTGGAGTTCTGCTTTTAAATACATTTCAGTCTGCGTGTTCAATACTTTTTTTTCCCTGTCGTTCCATTTTATTACACATAACTTCAGTTTATTAACTTGTTTGTTTCTTTGTGAGCGTCTTCTGTGATTCGCAGGCCGGTGGCTGGCCCACATTCCCGATCGTTGGGTCTGGGAAGTGGTGTCCACCGGGTACAGGATAGAGTTCAACACTCTACCCCCAGACAGGTTCTTCCCATCAAACTTAGGGCTCCCACAGGTCCGCCGGGAGGCTCTTTTTGGGGCTGTCCAAGCACTTTTGGTCCAGGGGTGATCATCCCAGTGCCTCCAGAAGAGAGGTTTCTACTCAAATCTATTCGTGGTTCCCGAAAAGGGGGTGGGGGGTTCGGCCAGTACTGGACCTGAAGGCCCTGGACCGGTATGTCGGGGCGTGGAAATTCCGGTTGGAATTTATCCGCTCGGTCGTGGCCGCCCTTCATCGGGGAATTTTGGGTGTCCCTGGACATCAGGGATGCGTACCTCCATGTACCCATTCGTCCACGGCATCAGCGCTTCCTGCGCTTTGCAGTGGGAGACCTCCATTTTTGGCACTCCCCTTCGGCCTGGCCTCAGCACCTCGAGTTTTCACAAAACTGCTAGCCCCGGTGTTGGCGTTGCTCCGACAGAGAGGCATTGCGGTGTTAGCCCACCTAGACGACCTGCTCCTGCGAGCGGAGTCCACTTCGGTTCTGGAGGGGAATGTTAGACTCACAATGACATCGCTGCAGGACTTCGGTTGGTTACTCAACCTGCAGAAGTCGTCGATCTTTCCATCCCATCGCCTGGAGTATCTGGGTCTAATTCTGGACACAGAACAGGCGAAGGTGTTCCTCCCTCCAGCCTAGTTGCTGTCTCTGCAGTCGGCAGGTTCTGTATGCGGGTGCTAGGGCTCATGGTCTCGTTGTTCGAGGCATTTCGCCCAGAGTCACGCTCGTCTCCCTCAGCGAGCAATTCTGGCTCGGTGGGACAGGTCCCCTCGGTCCCTGGACTTTCGGATCTGTCTGAGCTCCCAGACCAGGGCATCTCTGGCTTGGTGACTCGGGACTCGACCCTGACTCGGAAGTCGTTCCTGCCCCTTCAGTGGGTGATCATCACCATGGATGCCAGTCTTTCAGGCTGGGGAGGGATCCTGGGGCAGCTGTCTGCCCAGGGCTGTTGGTTGGCGCAGGAGGCTCGCCTCCCCATCATTGTCCTGGAGCTGATAGCACTTAGATTGTGCCTTTTTTTCACTGGGTGAGATTGCAGGGTCGTCCGATTCGAAATCAATCGGACAATACCACAGCAGTGGCGTAAGTGAACCATCGGGGCGGCACAAGGAGTCCAGCAGCTGTGGCGGAGGCAGCTCTGATACTACGTTGGGCGAAACGTCATGTGACGGCAATCTTTGCCATTTACATTCCCGGTGTGGAGAACTGGCAGGCGGACTTCCTCAGTCGCCAGACGCTGGACCAGGGAGAGTGGTCTCGCCACCTGGAGGTGCTCAATCAGATTTGCCACAGATGGGGGACGCCAGACGTGGATCTCATGACGTCTTGATTCTATCACAAGGTGGAGACCTTTGTGTCCAGAACGAAGGATCCGTTGGCAGTGGCCACGGACGCTCTGGTGGCCCCCTGGGGCCATTACTGCCTTCTGTATGCTTTCCCTCCGATAAAACTGCCTCTGCGATTGATACGCAGGATAGTGGCGGAGGGGATACCAATAATCCTGGTGGCTCCAGATTGGCCTCGGCGCACTTGGTACGCCGACGTGGTGCACATGGTGGCAGACGCCCCTTGGCGGCTCCTGCTGCGAGACGACCTTCTGTCTCGGGCCCATCTTGCACCCTGCTTTACCCTCGCTGGTTTTGACAGCTTGGCTATTGAGTCCCAGGTGCTAAGAGACAGGGGAATTGCTGACTCAGTGATCCCTACGTTGTGGTAGGCTTGCAAGTGTACTTCCCGCAAGACTTATCACACCTGGAAGGCTTATATAGCTTGGTGCGAGGCGGAGGGTCATAAACCTCGCTCTTATGTCATGTCCAGGGTCCTGACTTTTTTGCAGCAATGCCTGAACAAAATCCTGGCTTTGAGCACACTCAAGGGCCAGATATCGGCTCTAGCGATTCTTTTTCAGAGACCTTGGCTTCGCACTCGTTGATTCGTACCTTTGTACAGGGTGTGCGACATGTGGCGCCTCGGATGAAGGCTCCGAGGGCTCCGTGGGATCTGTATTTGGTGCTTTCTGTACTTCAGAAACCGCCATATGAGAATATCAGGGAGATTTCCTTACAATTGCTGTCGCAGAAGGTGGCCTTTTTAGTTGCCATCACTTCCGCCAGACGGTGTCTGCATTAGCAGCACTATCGTGCAAGTCTCCCTACCTGGTCCTACATAGGGACAAGGCGGTCTTGCGACCCTCTCCTTCATTCCTTCCGAAGGTGGTTTCTTCCTTTCACATTAATGAAGATATTGTTCTTCTTCATTGTGCCCTCGTCCGTCACACTCAAAAGAGATTGAGTTGCATACTTTGGACGTAGTGAGGGCCTTACGAGTGTACTTGGCTGCCACAGCTTTTTTTTTCAAAAAGCTGATGCCTTGTTTGGCTGTCAGAGGGTCCGCGCACAGGGTTGGCGGCCTCGTTGGCTACGATTTCTCGTTGGATCAGACAGTCCATGACCCATGACTATTCTGTTCGGGGCAAGGTTCCCCCCTTTTCCGGTCACGGCTCATTCTACCCGGCCTGTTGGCACTTCCTGGGTTCTCAGGCACCGGCTCTCGGTGTCGCAGGTGTGCAGGCGGCCACTTCGGCCTCGGTTCTCACTTTCACGAAGTTTTATAGGTTGCTGTGCTTGCATCTTCGGATGCTGCTTTTGGCTGCAAAGTTTTGCAGGCGGCAGTGTAGGCGCGTCTGGCGCCTCCTTAGAGGTTCAGTTGGGTACTGTTAGCGTTTACCCACCCCTCTTTTTGACACAGCAGCACCCACCCCTCTGTGCTCTGTTCTTGTACGCTTGTGTACGAACTGAAGAGCTATGCTATGAGGGTGCTTATGTGGGAAGAGTGGACGGCCCCCATGGGAGGGGCCAGCTGTTTCTTTTCCCTGCCTAGTTAACTCCTAGTGAGACCAGCATAAACCCCACACGTAATATAGAGCTGCGTCTGCTCTGTGAACTCGGAGAAAAGGATTTTATGGTAAGTTTTAATAAAATCCCTTTTTTTAGAGTTCGAGTCCCAGGGAGTGACGCTTCGGGAACTGAACCTAATTTGGGAGGAACAAAAGCAATATTTGGATTTAGAATAGGAAGGTGTCGACCTATGTTGTTGTACCCCCCCCCCTTTTTTTTTTTTTTTGCACAGCTGATGAGTACGTTTAGACCCCATACACACTGTCCAGCTTTTGTCGTGGGATTTACCAAAACCATGTAGTGCAAGGGCCTGCCTGATTGCATACACATTGAAACTCCTAAGGTTTGACCTCATATTATATGGTTTTTGTAAATCTGAAGGAAAAATTCTACAGAAAATTGCATAGTGTGTATCCAGCTTATGTAATATGTAATTACACCTCACCTCACCTCTTATGTAATAAGTCCGTAAATTCAGTCTGTATATGCAGTAAAGAATGCTTGTTATACTCTGTGGAACCTAAGGGATTAATCCTCCGCATTGTGTAAAATGGCTGTTTAATTCTGTCTTCTCTGATCCTCCCCTCCTTCCACTGTCCCCTAATAATTTCCTGATAATAGTCTATGGAGTCAGGCTGCACATGCTCAGTTTTGTGTGTATTGCTAGAGATGTGTTTTGTGTGTGTTGTGTGTTTTTTCTCTTACATTCACTGACAGACGCAGCCTTCTTTGACATGTGGGTTATGTTCGTCCTATTAGGAGTTAACGAGGCAAAAAGGAAAGAGAAAACTGGCCCCTCCCAGGGGGCTGTCCTTTCTCTCTCCACATAACCCCCCTGCTCTGCCAGGCATATCCGTTTTCACATGCCTAGTGCAAGGATTTGACGTGGCTCCCTTACTGGGACCTGCGGATCAAATTTTTTTATTACCGCACTTTTCTTTTTCTCAAGCCTTCTGATGAAGACTATCAAGAAGCTGGCTGGATTGGAGTTACCTTTGGCGGATCTTGGAAGCCTTCCGGGTTGGCCCCTCTTTTATTGGGTGGGTTAAGACCCTTTTATAATGATCCCAATGCCAGGGTCCAGGTTAATGGGACTCATTCAGAGAGGTTTGGACTGGAGAGGGGGACGGGACAGGGGTGTTCCGCTGTCGCCCCTGCTCTTCGCCCTCGCAATAGAAACCCTGGCGGCAGCAATTAGGTCGTCCACAGAAATAACTGGCTTCCAGCGCGCTGGTGGAGAAGAGAGGGTTGCGCTATACGCGGACGATGTGCTGTTTTTTGGGGGATACCCAGTCCTCATTATCAAATGCAATAAAGCTAGTTAAGGATATTGGGACTCTCAGGTCTCAATATCAATTGGGAAAAATCGGTGTTATTGCCGGTAGATCCACTAAGCACCCCATTGCCATCTTCAATTCCCAGCTTAGTAGTGGTAGATAGAATGAAATATCTTGGCATTATATTTAAAAAAGACCCGGGGGACTATTTAGTTGACAACATGACCCCTATCCTAAATAAGTTTAAAAATAAGATTGAGATGTGGAGACATCTCCCTCTCTCTGTGGCGGGGAGATGTAATCTCATCCGTATGGTGTGGCTCCCGCAATTATATGTGCTCCACAACTCACCAGTTTGGATCTATAAGAAATGGTTCCAGAGGATCGATGTACTTTTTAGAACATTGATATGGAGAGGGAGAGTCACCAGGATGCGCTTAAGCACCCTCCAACTGCAGTCGGAAGAGGGGGGGTAGAACTCCCCCACCCAAGGAACTATTACCTGGCAGCACAACTGCAACAACTGGTGGGCTGTGGGGTACAAGGAAGACAGGATGTTAATGTTCGCCTTATGTTTGAGTGCACAGAACAAGGAACAGTTGTGGAAGCATTGGAAGCAAATGCCTTTGCTCCTAGAACCCTAACATTGATAATGGCTGATAGTCTGGAGCCTAGCTAAAACAAAATTGGGATATAAAGATGTATCGGAGTATATACCCCTATGGGGCAATAACCGATTAGAAGAACTTAATAAAATAGAGAGAAATCAGGAATAGAGGAGGCGTGGTATTAAGTATATAGCTCAGCTATACCAGAATGGGAGCATGAAGTCATTTGCTGATTTAAGGGAGGAATGGGGGATTTCAAGCCACACATTCTACACATACTTATAGATTAGACATGCCCTGATCAAACAATTTGGTAGTCTGAGGATGGAGGTGGATGAGATCCCGATCTTACAAAAGATAATAAGATCAGGTCAAGTGAAGGGCATAATTTCGAGCCTATATACGAGCTTGAGTAGGAGGGAGGAAGAGCAAAGGACAGAACTACTGGTGAAGGCGAAATGGGAAGAAGATCTGGGCTTAATAAATGATGACCAGTGGAAAAAAGCCTTGAGAATGTGCCCGCAAGTATCACTGGCTCCTTCTCAAAGAGTATCGCATCTCTTTTTAATACATAGAGTATACTACACCCCACAGAGACTATTTAGATTTGGAAAAAAACAAGATGACAAATGCCCTAGGTGTCAGAATACAGGTGATCTAATACACATGTTCTGGAGTTGTCCAAAATTATACAGATATTGGGAGGGCGTAGTTGAAGCAATCAATACAGTCTTTAACATAACATTGGAAATAAATCCACGACAATGTATAATGAGTGGGATGGTAGGGGATGGCGTGGGGAAGGCCCTGTCAATTGCAGTAATAGGCTGCCTATTCCAGGCACGGAAACTGATAGCACAAAAGTGGCAATCCAAGTCTTCCTCCAACCATAAGTGACTGGGGAAAAATGTATAGATGAGACTTTATGGAAAGAGAAAAGAGTATACGTAAAAAGAGGAAAAATTGAAGAGTTTGAAAAAAAAATGGGGTCCTTGGATGGTTAAAAAGGGCTACCTCCCCTAGAGGCTATAAATGGAATAAACTAAGTAAGGTGAGACATGAAGTGTTCTGTATGTAGGGTGAGTGATTGATGAACGGATGGAGAGGAATGAAAGGCGAGAGGTCAATAACGACAATGGAACTGGATGATAAAGAGAGAGGATGAAAGGGGAGGGGGGTGGGTATATGAGATGTTGGGTATGTTTCCCCTTCTTTTTTTCTTTTGCATGAAAACCACAATGATGAAAGACGCTGTCTGAGACCATAAATGATCTGCAAAATGATTAGTCCTAGGACGGTGTTCTGCTGATGTGGGAAAAAAAGAGAAAACAAAAAAAAAAAAAAAAAAAAAAAAAGCCGGCTGGGGCAAAAAGGATATCTGGAATCCTGTGCTTTCCCCCAGGGCTCCCAACCGATGCAAGCCAGTCCTCTGCCTAGGCAGGACCCGACGCATCGTGCCCGTTCCGTGCGGGCGGCCAGTGGGAGACCCCCACTTACGGCCAGATGTCAGGACCCGTTTCCTGTCCAGGGGCTGAGGCCCGCAGCATCCCTTCCAGATGGGAGGAAGGTCTGCAACGGGTGGCTACGCCCGGCTGGAGTGGTAAGTGCTCCCCCACCCCCGGGGCGCGAAAGGGGGGCGCCGGGCAGCAAAAAAAAAAAAATCTTTCTTTACTTTGTGCTGGGTCGCGGCCCACGGGGGCTTACCCCCCCACCGCTCTGCACCCCGTAATGGCTCCGCCGCTCCTTTCCCGCCATGCGGCGATCCGCCGCCATTTTGCGGCGGATCGCCGCCATTTTGCGGCGGATCGCCGCCATTTTCCTGTAGCCGCGGCCATGTTTCTGTGGGTTTTCCCCCTAGTGTCAGCGGCGGCCATTTTACTGTAGCCGGCCTATGCAAGTAGCAGTACTGTGTCATTTGGCGTCTATGGGACTGCCCTGGCGGCCATATTGGTGTCCCTGCAGCAGGTACAGTGCCTTGCGAAAGTATTCGGCCCCCTTGAACTTTGCGACCTTTTGCCACATTTCAGGCTTCAAACATAAAAATATAAAACTGTAATTTTTTGTGAATAATCAACAAGTGGGACACAATCATGAAGTGGAACGAAATTTATTGGATATTTCAAACTTTGGGCGTGCAAAATTATTCAGCCCCCTTAAGCTAATACTTTGTAGCGCCACCTTTTGCTGCGATTACAGCTGTAAGTCGCTTGGGGTATGTCTCTATCAGTTTTGCACATCCAGAGACTGAAATTTTTGCCCATTCCTCCTTGCAAAACAGCTCGAGCTCAGTGAGGTTGGATGGAGAGCGTTTGTGAACAGCAGTTTTCAGTTCTTTCCACAGATTTTCGATTGCATTCAGGTCTGGACTTTGACTTGGCCATTCTAACACCTGGATATGTTTATTTGTGAACTATTCCATTGTAGATTTTGCTTTGTTTTGGATCATTGTCTTGTTGGAAGACAAATCTCCGTCCCAGTCTCAGGTCTTTTGCAGACTCCATCAGGTTTCCTTCCAGAATGGTTCTGTATTTGGCTCCATCCATCTTTCCATCAATTTTCACCATCTTCCCTGTCCCTGCTGAAGAAAAGCAGGCCCAAACCATGATGCTGTCACCACCATGTTTGACAGTGGGGATGGTGTGTTCAGGGTGATGAGCGGTGTTGCTTTTATGCCAAACATAACGTTTTGCATTGTTGCCAAAAAGTTCGATTTTGGTTTCATCTGACCAGAGCACCTTCTTCCACATGTTTGGTGTGTCTCCCAGGTGGCTTGTGGCAAACTTTAAACAACACTTTTTATGGATATCTTTTAAGAAATGGCTTTCTTCTTGCCACTCTTCCATAAAGGCCAGATTTGTGCAGTATATGACTGATTGTTGTCCTATGGACAGAGTCTCCCACCTCAGCTGTAGATCTCTGCAGTTCATCCAGAGTGATCATGGGCCTCTTGGCTGCATCTCTGATCAGTCTTCTCCTTGTATGAGCTGAAAGTTTAGAGGGGCGGCCAAGTCTTGGTAGATTTGCAGTGGTCTTATACTCCTTCCATTTCAATATTATCGCTTGCACAGTGCTCCTTGGGATGTTTAAAGCTTGGGAAATCTTTTTGTATCCAAATCCAGCTTTAAACTTCTCCACAACAGTATATCAGACCTGCCTGGTGTGTTCCTTGTTCTTTTATGATGCTCTCTGCGCTTTAAACGGACCTCTGAGACTATCACAGTGCAGGTGCATTTATACAGAGACTAGATTACACACAGGTGGATTCTATTTATAATCATTAGTCATTGAGGTCAACATTGGATCATTCAGAGATCCTCACTGAACTTCTGGAGAGAGTTTGCTGCACTGAAAGTAAAGGGGCTGAATAATTTTGCACGCCCAATTTTTCAGTTTATTTGTTAAAGTGTGAAATATCCAATAAATTTCATTCCACTTCATGATTGTGTCCCACTTGTTGATTCTTCACAAAAAAATAGTTTTATATCTTTGTTTGAAGCCTGAAATGTGGCAAAAGGTCGCAAAGTTTAAGGGGGCCGAATACTTTCGCAAGGCACTGTATACATGTGGCTGCTTTTTTACTTTCATTTTCATCCCTGACGGCGCTGACAGCAAAGGACTATTGGTGGTTTTTATCTACTGAGCTCTTCTATTGGGACAACACTCGTGGGCACAAAGAACAGCAGGTATAGCTGATTATGTCCTGGGGTACTGGTAGCGGTGGGCACAGTCATCCTGGGACCTCCCTGGTGTTCTGTGGGGCGGCGGTTGGGCCTTAGTGGCAATAGCTGACGGTCAATTCCGGTGGACAATGGCAGTTGACCCTGGGGGTCCTTATGAGGAGGAAGCTGCGACTATGCAGCCAAAAACGGTGGGGACTTTAGTGTCATTGGGCCAACTCAGGGCGGTTCTTAGGGAATTTCTTCCCCGGGCGGGGCCGAGCAAGTCTCTGGGGGCCCCTGCAAAACGCCCGCCTCCCCCCTGTTCTTCAGGGGATGACTCCGCACCGGGGACCCCCGCTGAATTTTTAGAAGGTGATCTAAATCCTTTTGATGGCGAAGAG
Organism: Glandirana rugosa; assembly: GCA_018402905.1. Classification (NCBI taxonomy): domain Eukaryota; kingdom Metazoa; phylum Chordata; class Amphibia; order Anura; family Ranidae; genus Glandirana; species Glandirana rugosa. Next base: position 686,358 of record BLSH010316824.1, read on the forward strand.
GACCTGGGGGCCTCAGTGGCACGTGAGAAGGCGCTGGTGACTGCACGGATTACAGGCATCCGTGCATTTTTGCGACCGGACCAAGTAGGGGAGTTGCAGGCTGCCGCATATGTTTGCGGGTCAGCTAGACCACCAAAATCGCCTAAGGCTTACCCGTACAATCATTTTTTGATCATCTGGCCTATCGTGAATGGCAACGTCCTCAAAATTCCTTCACCCTACCTAAGCGCTTTGCGATACGTTATCCCTTCGAGGATACTTTTGTGAAAAAATGGGAGTTCCCCACCTCAACAGGGCAACCACCATTCCCTGGAAGGGTGCCCTTCTTTCGAGGACCCAGCCTACAGGTGTACGGACCGCTATGGCAGCGCAGTACCTGTCCGAGTGTATGGGGGAGCTGCATAATGATTTGGACTGCGGCAGGACACTGGAGGCGTCGCAAAAAGCAGAACGTTTGGGTCAAGGTATTCAGTACCTGTGTGATGCGGCCCTGGACCTGCTTCCCATGCTGTCAAAAATGTGTTTGTCTTTGCAGTCATTATCAGACGGGTACTCTGGGTACGCTCTTGGTCTGGTGACCGCGCATATAAAAAATGGTCTTGCGGATCTCCCTTTCAGGGTGGCCGTCTATTTGGTCCGCAGTTGGATGAAATCATCAAGGATTTCACTGGGGGGATGAGTATGTTCCTTCCCTAACCCAAGAGGCGAGAATTTCACCAAAAGCAGGGATCTATCTCTTCGGGTCAGAAGAGGTTTCTTCGTGCCCCGGCACAGCTGGCAAGGGGTCGAGACCCGGCAAAGCCACCGCTGGGGCCGGTAAGCGTTCAGGGTAACGCAAGAGCGAAAAGACAGAGGTTAAGCTGCCTCTGCATGGTGAGGGGGGGACGTCTTCTGGGGTTCACAGACAGATGGTTTTTCTGACCGGTGGGTGCAGGAAGTGGTGTCATCTGGTTACAGGATAGAGTCCAGTACTCTACCTCCAGACAGGTTCTCCCCATCGAACTTGAGACTCCCTTAGGGGCGTCGGTAGGCCCTTTTCAGGGCCGTTCAAGCACTCTCGGGTGATTGTGCCAGTGCCTCAGCCGGAGAGGTTTCGAGGTTTTTACTCAAACCTATTTGTGGTCCCATAAAAAGGGGGAGGAGGCCTGTTCTGGACCAATTTGTGGCACTTCCTTTCGGTCTGGCACCGGCCCCTTGGGTGTTCACCAAAATGGTGGCCCCAATCTTGGCGCTACTCAGGCAGAGAGGCATTGCGGTAGTAGCATACCTCGACAACCTACTCCTGAGAAGTCAGCTCTAGAGGAGGACGTAGCCATCACATTGGTCTCATTGAGGGACTTCGGATGGTTGATCAACCTGCAGAAGTCGACGCAAACACCGTCCTGTCGCCTGGAATACCTGGGTCTACTCCTGGACACTGAACAGGCAAAGGTGTTTCTACCTCCGGCCAAGTTGCTGACTCTGCAAGCAGCAGTGTGCTCATTACTCTCCTGCTGGTGATCCTCCTTATGTTTTCTGTATGCGGGTGTTGGGGCTCATGGTGTCGACCGTCGAGGCGGTACCCCACGCCTGGAGTCACACTCGGCTCCTTCAATGAGCGATTCTGTCTCGGTGGGACAGGTCATCCCTGTCCCTAGACCGACTGATCAGCCTGGACCCCCTAACCAGGGGGTCATTGACATGGCTTCGGACCCCAGTTCTAGCCTCGGAAAAATCCTTCTTCCCCTGAATTGGTCGATTGTTATGATGGATGCCAGCCTATCGGGCTGGGGGGGGGGGTCCTGGGACAGTTGTCTGCCCAGGGGGGGCGCTGATCGGCGCAGGAATCTCGCCTTCCGATCAATGTGCTGGAGCTGAGGGCAATCAGACTCTGCCTCTCCCACTGGACGGTAAGGTTGCGAGGCCTCCCCGGTTCGGATTCAGTCGGACAATGCCACGTCTGTGGCGTATGTGAACCATCAGGGCAGAACGAGGAGTTCATCCTGAAAGGGGGCAGAACTCCATGTACCGGCAATCTCCGCCATCTACCTTCCAGGCGTATAAAATTGGCAGGCGGACTTTCTCAGTCGCCAGACACTGGATCAAGGGGAATGATCCCTACATCCAGAAGTGTTTAAACAGATCTGCCTCAAGTGGGGCACACCAGATGTGGACCTCATGGCGTCCCGGCTGAATCACAAAGTAAAGATCTTTGTGTGCAGAACAAGAGACCCGTTGGCGGTCGCCATGGATGCACTGGTAGCGCCTTGGCGTCGGTATCGTCTTCTGTACGCCTATCCTCCCATCAAGCTTCTATCGCGGCTACTGCGCAGGGTGGAAGCGGAGGGGATTCCGATGATCCTGGTGGCTCCGTATCGGCCTCGGCGTCCTTGGTACGCCGTCGTGGTGCGAATGGTGGCAGATGCTCCCTGGCGCCTACCGCTGCGCAAAGGCTTGTTGCCTCAAGGGCCCATCTTGCACCCTGCTTACCTTCGCTGGCCTTGACGGCTTGGCTATTGAGTCCCAGGTGCTGAGGGTTAGGGGGTCGCTGGATCCGTGATCCCTACCATGTTAAAAGCGCGTAAGTGTTCTTCACACAAGATTTATCATCGCACCTGTAAGGCCTATATCGCTTGATGCGAGGCAGAGGGGTGGAACCCTCGTTCTTATGTCGTGGCCAGGGTCCTGGCCTTTTTTACAACAGGGCCTGGACAAAAAATTGGCTTTGAGCACACTCAAGGGTCAGATTTTGGCTTTGGCAATCCTTTTCCAACGACCTTTGGCGTCGCATTCGTTGATTTGTACATTTGTACAAGGTGTACGCCATGTGGTCCCACAGGTACGGTTGCCCCCGGCGCCGTGGGATTTGAACCTAGTGCTTCTGTGCTACAGAAGCTGCCATACAGGAGGATCAGGGATTTTCCCATACAATTGTCACAAAAGGTGGCTTTTTTGGTGACCATTACATCCGTTAGGCAGGTGTCTGAGCTGGAAGCTTTGTCCTTCAAGTCTCTCTATTTAGTCCTTCACAAGGACAAGGTGGTTCTGCGCCTTTCTCCTTCGTTTCTCCCGAAGGTAGTGTCGCTTTTTCACATTAATGAAGATATTGTTCTTCCTTCATTGTGCCGCGCCCCTCACATTCCAAGGAATTTGATTTGCACTCATTGGATGTTGTAAGCGCTTTGCGGATCTATTTGGTGGCTACAGACTCTTTTTGGAAGTCTGACGCTTTGTTTATACCGACGGACGGGCCATGCAAGAGATTGGCTCCCTCATCGGCTACCGTTTCCCGTTGGATCAGACAGACCGTGACTCATGCATATTCTATTCGGGGCAAGTCCCCTCTTTTTCTAGTCACGGCTCATTCTACCAGGGCTGTTAGTGCTTCCTGGGCGTTTAGACACCAGGTTTCGGTGTCACGGGTGTGCAAGGCAGCTACTTGGGCCTCGGTGCACACGTTTACTAAGTTTTATAAAGTTGATGTATCGGATGCTGCCTTTGGCCGTAAGGTTTTACAGGCGGCAGTGTAGGCGCGGCTGGTGCCTCCTGAGAGGTTTCTGTTGGGTACAGTTGTTGTCTACCTACCCCTCTTTCTGACACGGCTTTGGGACATCCCACATGTCAAAGAAGGCTGCGTCTGTCAGTGAACGTAAGGGAAAAAGGGATTTTATTAAAACTTACCGTAAAATCCTTTTCTCTGAGTTCACTGACCAACGCAGCACCAGCCCCTCTGCGTTATGTTTTGTACGACTTGTTACGAACTGATATGCCTGGCAGAGCAGGGGGGTTATGTGGAGAGAGGACAGCCCCCTGGGAGGGGCCAGCTTGCTTTCTTTCCTTTTTGCCTAGTTAACTCCTAATAGGACGAACATAACCCACATGTCAAAGAAGGCTGCGTCTGTCAGTGAACTCAGAGAAAAGGATTTTACGGCAAGTTTTAATAAAATCCCTTTTTTTTTCCTCTTGTGAGGGTGTATGTGATCAGCATGGGGCCAATCGGCACTGTTCAGACCAGACAGAGGGTCAGGGGTCTTCAGACTCATAGGACAGTCAGAAAACTCCTCCTACAAACTTTAACCAATGCTTGGCTGGACACTAATAGAAGTCACAAGACTGTAACTGCTGATGAGAAAATGTATTTAGCATTTTTATATTTACTAAAATGTATTTTCGTGTTCTGTGTACTGTGGGAGACCAGATATAGTGAATGCAGGGTCTTGGGTTTAGTAACACATTAACCTCCCCTGGCGGTCTGATTATGTCAATATTTTGAATGTCAGTGGTACATTGTTTTGCATGGAAATTTATTGTTTGATATTATAGGCCTGTATTTCTTAGGAATAACTCACTTAAATCTGTGAGTCTAGTAGACATCTCGGGTATGATAAAGTTTGAAACCCAAAATCATAAATTATAATAAAAAGAATAAATGATTCTAAAAAATAATATCCCTTTTATTCAATAATGTAATCAAATTAAAAACACTGAAATTTGCTCAGTTGCAGAATTGTCGCTGTCGTCACTTTCAGTGTCTGATGATGAATTTCCCCACGAATCACTAGTGCTCGATTCTGAAATTTATTCTAATTCACTATCGCTGTTTTCTAACTGGTCCAAAACTGCTTTTGACGCAGAGGGACGCTTTTTGGATGCCATGGACATTCTCAAGTTTCCAGGCAGAAAGAATGGTAAAAGTGCAGGCAGGGCACTGAACAAAGCACTAGGGACAAAACTGAGGTCAAATGATTTGATACAGTAATGTAATCCTAACAGATTACAATGTATTGTGTGTGTTATGTTGTGTACTTTTTTTTTTTTTCCCCACTTTGTGGGAGATTCTTTTTGACTCTTGAAGAAACCATTGAAAAAGTGTAAGAGTACTCGGCTGTGTAAAAAAGGAACATTAAGTTGACACCACCTTCCTATTCTAAATCAAAACATTCCTTTTTGTTCCTTCCAAATCGGGTTCCTGGAGCTTCACTACCTAGGGCTATGGCACTCTAAACAGCTCAAAGCTATCTCTTCGGTCAGGCAAACCCTCCCTTCATTTCAGGGACATCCATAGACAGGGTGGATTTGATTTAAATCGCTAGTAAAAAGGCTTGATTTAAATCGACTTGATTTAAATCATTTTTAAAGAGCAATCGGTCATCTCTGTCCCGCAGCGGTTCCTCCTCTGACCCACTGTTGACTCACCGACATTCCCATTCCCTTTAATGGAACAGCTGGTGATGCAACAGTGACACAACAAAGCGAGGGACGTGGCGGCAGCAGGTGAGTGGATGCCTGCTAACAGGCTCTGCCATAGTGGATGACTGGTGCTCTTTAAATGGAAGGACTTATTCTTGCTGGTAGTTCGAATCTTTAATATTTGCAAACAAAATGAAGGTTTCCTTTTTAGAATAATAAGCTGTCAGGTTAGTAAAACAGCGATATCAGAACCGATTCATTCATAGTGTTTGTAGTCTAAATAGATTTGCAAAACCATGGAATAAAGGAATATTCCTGAACTTTATTTTATCTCATGGTTACTGTGAAATTGTGTGAATGCATCAATGCAGTGCATGTTATCTCAACTTGCAGAGCTTGGATTTATTGAATGAGTTTATCAAAAATGTAAATATTGCAGAATATACAGCCTCATGCTACATAACTAAGCTCCATTTCATGCTGAATAAACTAAATTATTAAGGTGTTACTAAACCCACAACCATAAAATCAGTCTATTTGCAGCATAGCATGCTTGTTCTACTCACTGTGGAACTTAAGGGGTTAATCCTTAGTATTGTGTAAAAAGGCTCTTTTATCCTGTATGCATAAATACTTCCCCTCCTGCAGGGTCTATGTGTACAAGTCTATATAATACACAGCAGGGTTGAAAGGCTGCAGATGCTCAGTTTGATCTCTTATGCTGGAGATTACATTACCTGTTTCAGTTGAACTGTTCAGGTCCCATGATACTGACATCACACATGTGGGAGTGTATAGAGGCTGTAGTGGAAAGCTCCTCCTACCGGAACACACAGCTCTGGAAAAACTGTGCAGTTTATTGTGTAACCGTGGTATACACATCATCGAAAAAAGGTATATAATGGCAGTATTTTAATGTAAAAAGATTTATAAGCTGTGGGGGACAGATGAACTATTTTCATATTACTGGATTTAGTAACACTTTAATGTATCTTTCAATAGAAAACTATATTTAGATTTTAGGTTTTTACTCCAAAAATATTTTATTAAAATATGATAAAAAAATGTTTTTTAAAAAAAATCAGATTTTAAATCAATTTTTTTTTTTTTTTTTTTTTTTTAAATCGATTTTTATCCACCCTGTCCATAGACAAAAAGGAGGCGTATTTTCCACTTTTAAAGGTCACCAGCAATTTCTGTGATTATATTTTTTCATATAACATTGTCTTAACATTTCTCTTCCTGTCCACCTCATATTTAGTATTGTCAGTGCTACAAAGATACCTGTTTTGAAACTATTTGGGTAATTTCCTTAATGTTGCGTTGTGTGGTAGCCTTTCTTTTTGCCTTCATTTTGGCTAGATGGGTCCCTGAGTTAACAACATTATCCTGTAAGAAGCCCAATTTGATTTTACACAAAGATAAGGTTGCTTTGAGACTAAGGACCTTCTTTTTACTCAAGGTGGTATCTGTTTTTCAGTTAGGATTATGGTGTAACCTTTGTTGTATCCAGCTCTAGCTTACCCAAAAGGGATCTCTCGCCATTGTATAGCTGTGGTGATGACTGTCAGGGTTTACCTGTTGGCGGCTGCTGCTGCTTTTAGACAAATGGATTCCCTGTTTTTCATTTTAGGAGGTCCCAAACAAATTTCTCTAAATTCTCAGGAATAATGGATCTGAAAGCCAAAGTTGGTTCAATAGGTTGATGTGCAGGCTTGTGAGTTGTGAGCGATTTGTCTCCTTTTTCCCTTAAAGCCTAGTCCACCAGAGCAGCGAGTACTTTTTTTTTTGGAATTTTTGTCATAAAGCCTCTGATTCACATTGAATGGTATGACTGCGACCCAGGTCTTCTGTTCACAGGGTCTTGACGTTTTATATGGTTGATGTATATGTAGCTATTGTCCTCATTTTCTCTTGTTGGGCTGGTTCACCCAGTTTCTAGTTTTTGAACATCTCTCTTGGATATATATATATATATATATATATATATATATATATATATATATATATATATATCTCTATCTGTGCCCTTTAAAGGATTGTAGAGAAAATGGGATTTTTGAATTCACCGTAAAATCCTTTTTGGACTTGTTCACATTTGCTCAAAATAAATGCTGACGTTGAACAAACACCTATAGCGGTAATAGAGTGTTCATTGCATGTAACGTGTGTTTAAAGGTGCATTGAAAATGCACCCCGATGGAGATTTTTTTTTTTTTTTTTTTTTTAGCTGTGAGCAGGGCCTCACGTGCTGCAAACGCGTTTTATTGTGTGTTACCATGGACTTGAATGGAAGGAGATGATGCTTCGACTCCTTCCAAACTCGACATGTAGCTTCATTTTTGAAGCACGGCAATGTGACACAATGCAAATGCTTCATGTTTTGATACTGTGAACGGCTCTGTGTGTTGTCCATATTATCAGATGCAGACCGATTAACAAGGCGTTCAGCCCCGGAAGGATTTAACACGTTAGGACCAGAGCACTTGATTCGGCACTGCGTCGCTTTAACTGACAATCACAAGGTCGTGTGACATTGTACCTAAACAAAATTTGTGTCCTTTTTTCCCCACAAATAGAGCTTTCTTTTGGTGGTATTTGAAGAGCGACAATTTTGCAAAAAAAAATTATTTTTGCTAAAATACATATCCAAAAAAATTATAAACACTTTTTTTTATTTCTTCGATTTTGGCCGATTTTATAATCTTCCTCATATTTTTGGTTAAAAAAAAATCGCAATTGGCATTTATTGATTGGTTAGCGCAAAAGTTGCCGCATTTACGGATGATGAGAATTAATTTCTGGGGTTTTCATTTTTTTTTTTAATTTACTAGTAACGGCGGCGATCTGCGATTTTTAGCGGTACTGCGATATTGGGGAGGACAAGTCGGACCATTTTGACACTTTTTTGGGACCATTGGCATTTATACAGCGATCAGTGCTATAAAAATGCACTGATTACTGTGTAAATGCCATTGGCAGTGAAGGGGTTAACCTGCAGGGGGAAATCTAGGGGGTTAACTGTGTTCCCTAGGCGTGTTCTAACTGTGAGGGGGCTGGGCTGTCAGGGGCATAAGAGATCTAACTCATCCCAGTGACAAGGATCAGTAGATCACTTACGTCCCCACTGCCAGAATGGGGAACCGCCATGTTTACATCGGCGGTTCCCCGTTCTTTGGCTCTGGCAGCTCATCGTGGCTCACCGGCGGACATCGGGTCCGCCCGAGCCGTGGACACTCTCCTCCGGAGTGCAGCGGGCACGAGCGCGCAGCGCGCTCGCGCCCCCTAGCGTCCACTCCGCAAATCGTCGTTTGTTTATGACGATTCGCGGTACACGTCCACACTGCCGCAGTAAATATACTGTGCGCGGTGTGGAAGTGGTTAAAGATCCTTAAAAACACATCTCAAACACCTGCTTTTAATACCAGTATGAACAAGGCCTATCTGCATTGAAGGACACAGATTTCACCCGTCATATGCTCTCTTCCTCCTCAGACTTCATGCTACAATTAAGGTGGGAGGGATTCGCTTCTAGGGTGCTGGTCTTCAGTTGCTATGTGTGTCTGGTTCACGTAGTTGTGTACCTCGATGGACTTCAAGGAAAGGATTTTACAATAAGTAGAAAAAAAAAAATTAAGGCTTCTCTTAATCGTGAATACTTCATTACTTTGCGCTCCTGAGAGGGGTATATTTTTATTTATAAAATAATCAGTAGATGGAACACTGGACAATGATTTGTATTTTTACATCGACATGGTTTTTACACAACTGTTGTGAAGTAGTAAGATTTTATAGTGCTCTTTAAAAGCGTCTTCCTTTAGATCTTTGTGTCTTTCTTTCGTTGTTAGGATCATTCAACAGCTGGTGAATGGGATTATTGCACCCACAGCAATGCCCAACTTGGGACTTGGGCCATGGTGAGTATGGTAGTTATCCTGTCTATGTGCTTTGCATGTCTAATATGCCTTCTCATAATTGTAATTAATAAGACCATTGTAGATAATGAGTTGATACTGAATTTAAATTGTTAATGTCTGGATTTTAACTTTAAGTATTTGCATACCATTAGATTGGATAATATCTGCACAATGCCTAAACAAACATGCTTTGTAATCATTCTTACATCTTTAAATGCATTTTAAAGTGGGAATAAACTCCCTTGGTAGATTTTTACCTACAGGTAAGCCTATAATAAGGCTTACCTATAGGTACAGTAAATATCTCCTAAACGTGCACCGTTTAGGAGATATTTACTTTTTAGTAGCAGCCGGTGACATCAACGGCGCATGCACTCTGAAAGAACGGCATACCCGTCCCATAAATCATGACTACTGCGAAGCCCGCAAACCTAGAAGGAAAACCAGGTGAAGATGAAAGCACCTACAGCAGTAACAACACGCTGTTGGAGGGCTTTCTTTTCCGGTAAGTCTGTCATAATGTGCATATTAGCACATTATGACTTAAACTGCCGGGGCGCTTTTTTTGTTTTGTTTTTTTAGCTGCAGTTTACTACCACTTTTACCGGAAGCAATAGAAGTACCCAAAATTGACCTGCCAACATCAGTGGTGTACCTATCATCATATCTCACCCGAGGCCAATCATTTTTAACCTCGTCCCATACAAAACTATGTGAAGCAAAAAAGCAACGCGCACCACAGCGCATTATGGGTGTTGCCATACAGTGAGGGGGGCTTAAAGGGGCATAAGTAAATCCTGAGCCTACTCTGCACATATGCCACAGTCCTCATACCCACAAAATGTGGCTACGCCACAAACAAGAATGTAAGACGTGCAGTATATGAAACTGGCGCTTGATTCTCTACACAGCATTCCTTAAGGAAGGAAGGGGGTTCTATCAAAACTGATGCAGGCAGAATCTGGAGCAGCTGTGCATGGCAGTCGGTCAGCTTCTATCTTCAGCTCGTTAAGTTAGGGCCCTTGCACACGGGCAATCTGATCAGGTCTACCTGTCCGTTTTTTAGGCGGACCAGATTGGAAGGTCTGTGCATTCCTATAAACCGTTCATAAAATGGAGGCGGACTGCATCCTCTTCCCTTTTTGGAGGCAGTCGTGTGTAAACGGACAGTAAAATCTGTTTGCTGCCGATCATTGAGCAGAGTGGGGCCTGTCCGCGTCCGCTCTGCAGAAATTGAAAGGACACAGACCTGTCATCCACCCCATTCTGCTCTGATCAGCAGACGGATCCCCTGCTGATTGGAAAAGAAGGCGCTCGTGTGAAAGGGCTCTTAAAGTATATGTAAACCCCATTCATGCAATATGACCTGTGCACATATATCTGTAGTGTTTACTTATCTCTCTCCAAACTACTCTAAGTACCGTGCCTTTCTGCTGCTCCATTCCGCTGTTATCAGTATGGTAACTTCTGAGAAGTTATCCGACACACAAGATAAAAGCAGCTGGCAGTTTTTTGTCGGGGAGGTGTAACTTGGAGATAAGCAGAGAGCTTGTCTATTCACAGCACAGCTCTGCAAGTTTCTTTGTTCTTCTGCCAAGACTCTCCTCCCCCTGCTGAAACTGGAAGAATAGATTGACAGGATGTGCACTTTCTCTAAAGCATGTAGAAAGCTGAAGACAGCAGATATACATGTAAAACTTATGTAGGAGGATTTGTTTCATCTGTGCATCATCTGAAGCTGTTCACTTCACTGGATATATGAGGGTTTGTATCCACTTTAAGCTTTGAAATGACAAAATTGAAGTTAATTGGTTGCTGTGCACAGTTCCAGATTCTGGCACATCCAAATTTTGATCGTTTCCGTTTAGTGCCATAGACCACTTCCATGTCCCCCAAACCAAAGCCCATATTCCTTACAGTACAGATCTTCCCCAACATCACTAGCATGCCTCCCTAAACTCCCCATACCAGAAGACCGAATGCAACAGCAGTTCGGAGTGAGTAAAGTCTTCCCCTCAGCTCTATCATATGACCAGAGCAGGGAAGGAGGCTTCTCCTCACTCTGAACTGCTGCTGTCACAAAGTCAGGGAATGTGAACTAACTAAACTAATCCCTACTATCTGCCAAGTACCATGCCATCCTTGCCCCTTTATTGGATCTGTTGCAGTAGTGTTGTACACATGCATAGCTGCGCACCAGCTATGACACTAGTAATTTTATGGCTTGAAAGAGTACCTGAGAGCTAACTTAATATCGCTGGCAACTGTGCCTGTTATCACCAGAGGCATGACTTGAATGTAGAATACAATGCACACACGCTAGTGGCAGGATGTAAAAAAATAATTGCAAACAACCACATTAATATTAAGGATTTAATAACATTCATTGAACATTGAGAGAAATCGCCCTGCCCTACAAGACAAAGTTCTGCTGTGGGACAGGGCTGTGTAGTTCCCTGAACAGAAATACAAATTGTTTAGCAGGTGAAACTGCTCCCTTAATTTGTATTTCATGTGTGTTATTATGCCATTTTACTTTTTTGTGGGTTTGTAAGAAAACACAGGTGTAAGTTGATTGAACCTAAATGTATTTTGCTAAGGTTTTCTTCATATGCCACATTATCCTTGTCCAAAATGTAAATTTGTTTGCTCAAGGGTCACCTGACTTATGTGATCTTATAATATTGAAGTATTTGTATAGCCAATAGTTTATAGAGGGTTAGAACCCCTGCCAGGCCTGTGTGCTAACGATGCAACAAGAAGTAAGGGTAAATCTATTCAAAAGTCCTAGTTTGTCACAGGATCATGTGTCCCTATTGGAAGATTTCCCTCATTTCTTATCACTGTGCCATTTTTTTTTCCCCCTGTCTCTGACAACGGTCACTAGGAGAGATAAAGAAGGAAAATCTTCCCGGATGGAATGCAGACCGCAAGATTCACTTAGCATAAGTTCTAACTCTTACTATTAGCTTTTTTTTAATTGCATGTTTTGTTCCTAACATAGGGGGGTCCTTCATTCCAATCCAATGGATTATGCTTGGGGAGCTAATGGCCTTGATACCATAATTACACAGGTATTTCTAAATTCTTTGTTTTGAAGATATTTGGAAAGTTTAGTGATTATTCTTGCAAAGGTGTCGTCCTATTTCCTCTTTCCCTCTAGTTACTTAACCAATTTGAGAACACGGGTCCTCCACCTGCAGATAATGAGAAGATCCAAGCCCTTCCAACAATTCAGATAACAGAGGAGCATGTGGGTGAGTATCTGAAATGGTGAATTTTAGGACCATTTGCTGTGAAATACAGATATCTGTAGGCATTTATTTGTGCAGTCATAAACTACTGGAAGATATAAATTAGATTGATTAAAGATGAGCTAAGTAATTGCATATGCCAGATGCTTTCAAGTAAATTGTGATTCTCTTAAAAGTGTGACCATTTTTCTAATCCATCAGTAATCAAGTAGAAGTGTTGCCGAAATGATGTCTTTTGGAGGGTAACTAATAAAAAAAAAAAACAAAATCAGTTCACCAATTTATATTCCTTAAAGTAAATGTAACATTATTGACTCTATAATTCCCTCTATAAAGGGACAATCGAGCTAAAATATCCAAAGATATATTACAGCTGTCACTAATTTGCCCTCTGTGCCAGCTAGTACATGCTCATTGGCGGGTTTTCCCAATGCAACAATGGCAGTTGAGGCTACCATTCTTAACACATTTGCAACCCTGGGTAACCTCTACTAAAAAAAAAAAAGCCCAATGGTGACAACAGGTACAGAAATTATCCATATGTCCTTGCGGATCTTCAGTATAGCCGATAAACGTTTATCGAAGGGGGAAACCATATTCTCGGCAAACACTTCCCTATAGTGTAAGCCTCAACTTGAAGAATTCTTTAACCACTTCAACCCCAGAAGGATTTCCCACTGTAGGACCAGAGCACTTTTTGTGATTCGGCACTGCATCGCTTTAACTGACAATTGCGTGATCATGCAACATTTTTTTCCCCACAAATAGAGCTTTCTTTTGGTAGTATTTATTTGATCCCCTCTGCGTCATTTCTGATCACCACCTATAAACAAAAAAAGAGCTTAAATTTTGCAAAAAAAAAAACACATTTCTTTTTGCTAAAATACAAATCCAAGATAAAAATAAATAAATATATATAGTGTGTGTGTGTGTATATGTGTGCGCGTGCGTGCGTATATAGTGTGTGTGTGTGTGTGTGTGTGTGTGTGTGTGTGTGTGTGTGTGTGTGTGTATATATATATATATATATATATATATATATATATATATATACATCGATCGCAATCAGCATTTGATTGGTTTGCGCAAAAGTTGCCGCGCAAGCCATGAGAATGCATTTCTGGCGTGTTTTTTTTTTTTTTTTTTTCTAAATTGTTAGAGTTTATGAAAGTACAAAAGCAATCAAACAATGCAAAAAGACATATGGTAAGGGTAGGCCTTACTCCAAAAACAATATATTAAGGACTGTTAACAGGTACAAGAGCAGAGAAAAATCTAGACCGCACAGACATAGCAGAAGTCCCATGTCCAGCCCACGCCCACCCCTGGATGCCCCATTCGGGAACAAGCTGCAACCGGAGGGAGGGAGGGGGACACCCACCCCTGAGCATACCTCGTTTGTCGTTCCCTTGGTAGACGCAATCATAACACTGTCTTGAGACTAAAATATCCCACAGTCCATTACCATATAGAATACCAAGTAATAACCTCTAACAAATTAACCTAAAACAATAAAAAGAGCAAAAAAACAAGAAAGCAGAAGAATAGGAAAAGATGGATAAAAAAAAAGGGGGGGGGGAGAAAAGCGCCAGGAGCCCTAAGCCTCACGGGAGGCAGAATTCGGTCAAGGGGGAAGATTGAGGTATCTCTGCCAGGGTTCCCATACGACATCACATTTGTCCGAGGAATCCAAGAGGGCATTATCCAGGAGATTTTCTTTTTGACAGCATTAAAGGAGACAGATGGTCTCTTCCAGGCCCTTGCCAAAGTGATCTTGGCGTCCAATAAAATGAATTGAGTTAGTTTGAACATAGGCTTGGAGAGACCATCCAATTTAATATGAGATGCAAGACGGCAATTTCTGGGTCTTGAGCTATCGCTTGGCCCATAACCTTCCTCAGCACTGAAAAGATTCTGTTCCAAAAACCCCTGATCCTTGGGCACTCCCACCATGTATGAAAGAAAGAACCCAGTAGTTCACATCCTCTAAAGCATAATGGAGACAAGTTTGGAAACATGAGGGAGAGGCGGGTAGGAACTAAGTACCAACGGGAAGGAACTTTTACATTGGCCTCCATCAGAGAAATATTAGCCATCCCCTTAGTAGATCTCAGGAAGATAAAAAAACATTTGTCAGCATCCCATGACCGGTTCAGGTCGCTCTCCCAGTGCTTGGCGTATGGTGCTTTCAGAGTAAGTTCCGTCAATGATGCATATATAGTAGAAATGCCCCCCTTTTGAGAAGAGATGTCAGAACACCACTTCTCGTAGGGGTGATTCCCTCCAGAGCAGGTTTGTCCTTCCATAAAGAGGCAATATAATGTTGGATTTGGTGGAAGCAAAATCTTTCTGACTGGGGCATTTCTAGTTTATTGATGCAGTAATCCAAGGTGATAGGGCCCGACATGGAGAGAAAGTGGCCAACTCTATAAAGCCCTTTGTTTGTCCACCACTCGAAAGCGCAGATATCTTGACCCGGGGGGAAGCGAGGATTATTAAATATATGTTGCAGGGGACAAATGCCAAAAACAAGACCAGGGGCCCTAAAGAGTGAGTCACACAGGGCAATTGAATGAGATAACGTAGGGGATAAGATCGAGGGTCTTGACTTTGGAGGGGTCCAGACAAGAAAATCTATGGTGTTAAGAGGAACAGCCTGTCTTTCGATGCCTACCCAGTCCGGTCTGTTTGAAGAGGCATAAATGATAGAAAATTGAGCCAATTGGGCAGCCTGGTAGTACCTCCACAGGTCAGGGAGCCCCAAACCCCCTTGGACATGACGTCTAAAAAGGACCTCCACCGGGCATCTGAAGCCCTTTTTCCCCCCAGATACATTTTTTAATTCGGGACTGAAAAATCAGTAAATGAGATTTAACAATGGGGATAGCGAAGGATCTAAAAAGGTACAGGACCCTTGGCAATAGGGTCATCTTGATTTGAGTTAACCCGTCCTAACCAGGAGATACCCAATCTCCCCCACGCATCTAGATCCGCTGAAAGTTGTTTATATAGAGGAGGATAATTAATCTTATATAACTGGTCGATACTGGGTGCCAATTTGACACCTAAGTAAGGGATGTGGTTAGGTCTCCATGGGAAATGATAGTGATTTCTCGGGCACATTGATATTGAAGGCGGCCAATTTTGACATATTAACTCACAGACCTGACACTCTACCGAAGTCCTCCAAAAGATGAAGGATGTTCGGGACCAAGACCAGGGGGGAGGTGATAGATAGCAGATCGTCAGCAAAGAGGGCACATTTATGCGCGATTGGACCACATCTCACCCCCCGGATACCAGGATGATCCCTAATTGCGATCGCCAAGGGTTCCATCGTGATAGCGAGAATCAGAGGGGATAGCGGGCACCCCTGTCTGGTGCCCCTATGAATAGAAAACAGATCAGAGAAGTAGTTTGCAGTTTCACTTGGGCACTAGGGTTGGAGTATAACGCTTTGAGAATCTGCAGAAAGCATGGACCGAAGCCCCATCATTCCAGAACCTTAAACAAGTAGGGCCATTCGACAGTATTGAAGGCTTTTTGTAGGTCGACTGAAAGTAAGAACCCCCTTCTGGGACTGCCTGCCATCCCACCCCGACCTGAGGAGCGAGATGAGGTCCACTGCCCTGCGAATTTGGTCAGGTCCCTGCCTCCCAGGGATAAAACCCACCTGATCCCTATGAATATAATTCCCTATGAAAGAGGACAATCTGTTTGCCAAGATTTTGGTTAAAATTTTTCAGTCATTTATTAATTAACCACTTGCTTACTGGGCATTTAAACCCCCCTCCTGCCTAGACCAATTTTCAGCTTTCAGTGCGCTCACACTTTGAATGACAATTACTCAGTCATGCAACACTGTGCACGTGAAATTTGTGTCCATTTTTTCAAACAAATAGAGCTTTCTTTTGGTGGTATTTAATCACTGCTGTTTTTTTTTTTTTTTTTTTTTTTTTGTGCGCTATAATTAAAGACCGAAAATTTAGACAAACACATTTTTCTTCGTTTTTGTTATAAAATTTTGCAAATTAGTAATTTATCTACAGAAATTTTGGCCAAGTTAGAGCGTCTACAACCTATGGTGCAAATCAATGAAAATTGATCACACCTGATGTGCTGACGGCCTTCATGAGACCCTAGCAAGCCAGCAAAGTACAAATACCCCCCAAATGACCCCTTTTTGGAAAGTAGACATTCCAAGGTATCTAGTAAGTGGCATGGTGGGTTTTATGAAGTTGTCATTTTTTTCCCACAATTCTTTGCAAATTGAAGATTTTTTTTTTTTTTTTTTTTAACAAAATTGTCTTTGTAACAGGTTATTCTCTCACATGGCATATGCATACCTCAAATGACACCCCAAAATACATTCTGCTACTCCTGAGTATGGCGATACCACATGTGTGAGACTTACACAGCCTGGCTACATACAGAGGCCCAACATGCAAGGAAGACCGTTAGGTGTTCTAAAGACACATAGCATTACAAATACCAAGAATTACACCCCAAAATACATTCTGCTGAATAAAGGGTAAACAAAAGATTACCTGTGGTTTTAGTATTGCAGCTGTCCACAGGAGGATAGCACTGGTCCAGGCAGCAGACAGGGACTTGGTCAGCTACAGCGAACACCATTGTCCAGGCAACCAACAGCGAATGCAATTGTCCAAGCAACAGGCAGAAAAACTGTCCATAGTACAGGCAGAGATATTGTCCATATACAGTCCAGGGTCCATGCAGGCAGAGATGTTGTCAACAGTGCCAAAATATTGGTCCTGGTAGTAGGACAGCGAACACAATTGTCCAGGCAACAGGCATGAATACTGTCCATAGTCAGTGCAGGCAGCAGGCAAGGATACTGTCCATATACAGTCCAAAGTCAGTGCAGACAGAGATATTGTCAACAGTGCCATAATATTAGTCCTAGTAGCAGGCAGAAACCTGGTCCATAGTACAGGTAGGAGCAGAGGTGTGGTCAGTTCACCCGGCAGGCAGAGGCATGATGGCTATAAGTCCTGCAGGCAGAAGTAGGGCCTCGGTCAGGACAGAATGGGGACAGGGGGTAAAGGCTTCTCCCACCCAATCTCTTTGAAGCCTCCCAGTCTCCAGACCCTAATCTGGGAGAGAGAAAACAAAAACAATGTTTCTCCTTACGTTCACTGACAGACGCAGCTCTTCATGACTTTGTGGGGTTTTAGGTTCGTCCTACTAGGAGTTAACTAGGCAGGGAAAAGAATCAGCTGGCCCCTCCCTTGGGGGCCGTCCTCTCTTCCTACATCAAACCCCCTCACAATATAGCTCTTCAGTTTCAATGCCTAGTTCGCAAGGAGTTGACCTGGCTTCCCTATAGGGAACTGCGGTCCTATTGTGACCATTTTTTCTTTTTTCTTTTCTTTTCTTTTTTTGCTGCAATCAAGATGATCTGCTATCAAGAAGCCGGTCGGGGCATCGAGAGTCCTGGTGCTCTGTACTTTTCAAGGGTCTTAGAGACCCCGGGGGACTTGTCTGATGAGGACACGGGTGACATGGTAACTGAGGAGGACCAAGAGCCAGTGGCTGACCAGGACAATGTGCTGGTCGCCACCATTATCGCTGGCATTCGCACCAAGTTGCAGCTGGATCAAGCGGGCGAATCGCGATCTGCCTATGTGTGCGGGTCTTCTAGGCCCCCCCAAGGCCCCCAAGTCCTATCCTTACAATTAATTTTTTGACCATTTCCTATATCATGAATGGCAGCAACCCCGGCGTTCCTCCTCACTGACTGGCCGTTTTACTGAACGCTATCCTTTTGAGGAGAGTTTCCTAAAGAAATGGGAATCTCCTGCGGTGACTATCATTCCTATGGCGGGGACTCCTTCCTTCAAGGATCCTGCAGATAGAAGAACAGAGGCATTTTAGAAGTCCTTGTTCTTGAACGCGGGCGCCGCAGTGCGACCTCCTTTGGCTGCGGCCATGGCAGCGCAGTACCTCTCTGGGAGTTAACTAGGCAGGGAAAAGAATCAGCTGGCCCCTCCCTTGGGGGCCGTCCTCTCTTCCTATATCAAACCCCCTCACAGTATAGCTCTTCAGTTTCAATGCCTAGTTCGCAAGGAGTTGACCTGGCTTCCCTATAGGGAACTGCGGTCCTATTGTGACCATTTTTTCTTTTTTATTTTCTTTTCTTTTTTTGCTGCAATCAAGATGATCTGCTATCAAGAAGCCGGTCGGGGCATCGAGAGTCCTGGTGCTCTGTACTTTCCCCGACCTGGCCAACATGATGCGAAGCCGGCCCCAACACAGGGACCCGCCGCATCTTACCCGTTCCGTGCGGGTGGCCCGGGGCGAGATCCCCCACATTGGTCCCCTTCCCGATTCGTTCGGCAGGGCGACTCTGGGCCGGCAGCATGCCCCCCCCGTCGAGGGCGGAAAGTCTGCATTCGGTGGCTACCGTGGCGTCGGACGGGTAAGTGAGCGCCCTGCCTTCCCCCCCACCCGGGGAGTGAAGTGGGCCCGACGTCCGCAAATGCGGTTTTTCCACTGCTCCAGTAGCTTGTCCGGGGTAGCCACCGGTGGGGATCAGCCTTTCATCTTGCCCCCTGCCACACCTCGCGCCCCAGTGCTGTCCGTTCGTTCGGCCTTCTCGTCCAGCATCACCATGCAGTCCTTCGGCCGCCATTTTGCGGCAGACCGCCGCCATTTTGCCGTAGCCGCGGACATTTCCAGCCTATGGGGCTTTCCCTCTAGCGCTCGGAGCGGCCATATTCGGTACTGCACGTTGCCTGAGAGGTGTGTTTCAGCCTCTAGTGCTTCCTGGCGGCCATCTTCACTGCATGCTCTGCATTCTACACGTGGCTGCAGCTTCTCCCCTCAGAAAATGGACGGTGACAGGCAGTTTTTTCTGAACGATCGGCGCTAATGGGCAGCGGAAACGCAAGTATAACTGGGCTCCCTCTGGGTGCTGGTGGCGGTGGGGTGCTGTCCTCGGATCCTGTGGGGGTGTGTGGCTGTGTGCGGGGCGTCCATCCATCCCTGACAATGGCTGATCTCCCTGCCGAACCTGCTGAGAGGGCATCAGCAGCCACGCAGTCTGCCCAAGGGGCTTTTCTCACCCAGCTGTGGGATGTTCTCACTGAATTTCTTCCACGTTGGGACGCCGCTCTGCGGGCCCCCAAGAAGCGCCCCCCCTTATCCTCAGGGGAAGATTCTGAGTCTGAGGTGGCTTCAAGGGTCTTAGAGACCCCGGGGGACTTGTCTGATGAGGACACGGGTGACATGGTAACTGAGGAGGACCAAGAGCCAGTGGCTGACCAGGACAATGTGCTGGTCGCCACCATTATCGCTGGCATTCGCACCAAGTTGCAGCTGGATCAAGCGGGCGAATCGCGATCTGCCTATGTGTGCGGGTCTTCTAGGCCCCCCCAAGGCCCCCAAGTCCTATCCTTACAATTCATTTTTTGACCATTTCCTATATCGTGAATGGCAGCAACCCCGGCGTTCCTCCTCACTGACTGGCCGTTTTACTGAACGTTATCCTTTAGAGGAGAGTTTCCTAAAGAAATGGGAATCTCCTGCGGTGACTATCATTCCTATGGCGGGGACTCCTTCCTTCAAGGATCCTGCAGATAGAAGAACAGAGGCACTTTAGAAGTCCTTGTTCTTGAACGTGGGCGCCGCGGTGCGACCTGCTTTGGCTGCGGCCATGGCAGCGCAGTACCTCTGAGTGCATGGAGGAACTTAAGTCGGACCTGGCGGGCGGTCGCCTGATGGAGGCACTGCAGAAGGCTGAGTTTTTACTCCAGGGGATTAATTACCTCTGTGATGCGGCGGTGTATGTTCTGCCCTTGCTGTCTAGAATATCGATAGCGGCCATTAGACTTCGCAGAACTCTTTGGCTGCGATCCTGGTCGGGTGACCACGCTTCCAAACTAGGTTGGGCTGATCTTCCTTTTCAGGGTGGGCGCCCATTTGGCTCGCGCTTTGCTGAAATCATTAAGGATTTCACAGGAGGCAAGAGTACTTTCCTTCCGGAGCCCCGCAGGCGTGACTTCCGCCGTAGGCAGGAGCCTGCTACGTCGGGTCAGAAGAAGCTTTTTCGTGCATCAGGCACGGCAAGCAAGGGAACCCGTTCCAGTAAGGTTGCTGCAGGGGCCGGACGCCGGCAGCGGCAGCACAAACCAGAAAAGACGGAAGACAAGTCTTCCTCAGCCTGATGGGGCGCCCCCACCCGAGTGTCGGGTGGGGGGACGTCTTCGGGGGTTCGCAGCTGGGTCTGTGAGGTGGTCACTCTACCCCCAGACAGGTTCTTCCCATCAAATTTAAACCTCCCGCTGGAGCGCAGGCTGGCCCTTTCCAGGGCAGTACAGGCTCTATCAGAACAGAGAGTGATTGTACCGGTTCCCTCAGAAGAGGGATTTCGAGGCTTTTACTCGAATCTCTTTGTGGTGCCCAAAAAAAGGGGACGGCTTTCGGCCCATCCTGGACTTGAAGGCCCTAAACAGGTTTGTCAGGGCGTGAAAATTCCGGATGGAGTCTGTTCGATCGGTCGTGGCCGCCATGCACCAGGAGGACTTCCTAGCGTCATTAGACATAAGGATGCGTACCTCCATGTACCCATCCATCCGCGACATCAGCGTTTTCTGAGGTTCGCGGTTGGGGATCGCCATTTTCAATTTGTAGCTCTTCCCGTCTGCCTGACCTCCGCACCCCGGGTGTTCACGAAGTTACTGGCCCCGGTGTTGGCGTTGCTGCGTCAGAGGGGCATTGCCATAGTGGCGTACCTGGACGATCTGCTCCTGCGAGCGGACTCTGTCTCTGCCCTGGAGGAGAATGTGAACATCGCAATGGTCTCATTGCGGGACTTCGACTGGTTACTCAACCTGCAGAAGTCGTCGGTGTCTCCTTCCTGCCGTCTGGAGTATCTGGGTCTCATTCTGGACACAGAACAAGAAAAGGTGTTTCTCCCTCCGACGAAGCTACAGAGCTTAGTCGGCTGTGCGCACCCTCCTATCACGCCGCCGGTCTTCCTTGCGGTTCTGTATGAGGGTGCTGGGGCTCATGGTCTCGTCGTTCGAGGCGATACCTTTTGCCCAGAGTCACACTCGTTTGCTCCAGCGAGTAATTCTGGTTCAATGGGACAAGCCCCACCGGTCGTTGGATCTTCCGATCCGGCTGGGCCCTCAGACCAGGGCGTCCCTCGCCTGGTGGTTACGGGACTCGGCCCTCACTGGGGGGAAGTCGTTCCTGCCCCTTCGGTGGACGGTAATCACCACGGACGCCAGCCTGACGGGCTGGGGCGGAGTCCTGGAACGACTATCAGCTCGGGGTCGTTGGTCGGCCCAGAAGGCCTGCCTACCCATCAACGTGCTGGAGCTGAGAGCGATCAGACTGTGTCTTTCTCATTGGACAAGGAGATTGCAAGGCCGCCCGATTCAAATTCAATTGGACAATGCCACGGCGGTGGCGTATGTGAATCATCAGGGCGGCACATGGAGCCCAGCGGCGGCTGCAGAGGCAGCTCTGATTCTGCGTTGGGCGGAACTTTACGTTCCGGCAATCTCTGCGGTTTACATCCCAGGTGTGGAGAACTGGCTGGCGGACTTTCTTAGTCGCCAGAAGCTGGACCAGGGGGAGTGGTCCCTTCACCGGGGGTGTTCAATCAGATTTGCCACAAATGGGGGACACCGGATGTGGATCTCATGGCGTCCAGGTTCAATCACAAGCTGAGAACCTTTGTGTCCAGGACAAAGGATCTGTTGGCAGTGGGCACGGATGCCCTGGTGGCTCCCTGGAGCCGTTATCGCCTCATGTACGCTTTTTCCTCCCATACGTCTGCTTCTGAGATTGGTGCGCAGAATAGTGATGGAAGGAATTCCGACCATTCTGGAGGCCCCGGATTGGCCTCGGCGCACCTGGTACGCCGATGTGGTGAAAATGGTGGCAGACGCCCCATGGCGGCTTCCGATGCGAGACGACCTCCTGTCTCAAGGGCCCATCTTGCACCCTGCTTTACCCTCGCTGGCTTTGACGGCTTGGCTATTGAGTCCCAGGTGCTAAGAGATAGAGGAGTGGCCGACTCCATGATCCCTACTCTGTTGAAAGCTCGCAAGTGCACCTCTCGCAGGATTTATCACCGCACCTGGAAGGCTTACATTGCTTGGTGCGAGGCGGAGGGCTTTAACCCTCGCTCGTTTGTAGTCTCCAGGATACTGACCTTTTTTTACAGCAGGGTCTGAATAAGCAGTTTGGCTTTGAGTACCCTTAAGGGCCAGATCTCGGCTTTAGCCATACTTTTTCAAAGACCTTTGGCTTCGCACTCTCTGATTCGTACCTTTGTACAAGGTGTGCGACATGTGGTGCCTCGGGTGAGATCCCCGATGGCTCCGTGGGATCTGAATCTGGTGCTTTCGGTTCTTCAAAAACCACCTTATGAAAAACTCAGGGAGATTCCCTTACAACTTCTGTCGCAGAAGGTGGCCTTCTTAGTCGCAATTACTTCTGCCAGACGAGTATCGGAATTGGCTGCACTATCGTGCAAGTCTCCTTCTTTGTTAATGCATAAGGATAAGGCGGTCTTGCGACCCCTTCCTTCTTTTCTCCCGAAGGTAGTCTCTTCTTTTTATATCAATGAAGATCTTGTCCTGCCTTCATTGTGCCCTCGTCCATCGCACTCCAAGGAGTTTGAGTTGCATACTTTGGACGTAGTAAGGGCCTTAAGAGTGTACTTGGCTGCTACAGCTCCTTTTCGTAAGGCTGGCGCCTTGTTTGTTGTGCCAGAGGGACGGCGCAAAAGGTCTGGCGGCCTCTTCGGCTACGATTTCTCAGTGGATTTGAAAAACCGTGACCCATGTGTATTCTGTTCGGGGCAAGGTTCCCCCTTTTCCGGTCACAGCTCATTCTACCCGGGCGGTTAGTACTTCCTGGGCTTTCAGACACCAGGCTTCGGTGTCACAGGTGTGCAAAGCGGCCATTTGGGCCTCGGTTCACACTTTTACTAAGTTTTATAAAGTTGATGTGTTCGCATCTTTGGATGCTGCCTTTGGCCGCAAGGCTCTGCAGGCGGTAGTGTAGGCGCGTCTGGCGCCTTCTCAGAGGTTCAGTTGGGTACAGTTGTTTGCGTTTACCCACCCCTCTTTTATTGACACAGCTTGGGGACGTCCCCACAAAGTCATGAAGAGCTGCGTCTGTCAGTGAACGTAAGGAGAAAAAGGGATTTTATTAAAACTTACCTTAAAATCCTTTTCTCCGAGTTCACTGACAGACGCAGCACCCACCCCTCTGGGCTCTGTTTTGGTACAGCTTGTGTACGAACTGAAGAGCTATACTGTGAGGGGGTTTGATGTAGGAAGAGAGGACGGCCCCCAAGGGAGGGGCCAGCTGATTCTTTTCCCTGCCTAGTTAACTCCTAGTAGGACAAACATAAAACCCCACAAAGTCATGAAGAGCTGCGTCTGTCAGTGAACTCGGAGAAAAGGATTTTACGGTAAGTTTTAATAAAATCCCTTTTTTCTTCCAGAAAAAAACATTCTGGAGCACCTCACATATGTGAGACCTCTGTTGTGAATCCCACTACTCCAGTTGCAGGGTACAAGATCAGTCCAAGAGGCAGGCAAAAAACGTGGTCAAACAGTCAAAGGTCAGTTCCAGATCAGGCAGAAGTATGTACAAAGTCGGTAGGCAGAAGCATGGCTGAATAACAAGCCAGGGTCAGTTCCAGAGCAGGCAGTGGCATAAGGGGTGCGAACTTGAGAAAGGAACCAATAACTGATTAGGGTGTGATAACGCCGGAAGCAGTCACCTATGCATAGACCTGGTTGGGAAGGGCATTGGGCACAATGATAAGTGGTGTCTCTTCTAAATCCTCTACTAGAGCACACCCGGCATTTTTTCTGGCGTTTTTGGCCTGTTGGTCTGCAAGGTATTTTATCGGGTAAAATGCGCTCAGAGTCTACTACACACATCCGATCTAATATTTTCTGGTGGGCCGTTGGGGTATAGAAGTGTAGTGATGATATCCTCCTGGTAGCCAAGGAATGGTTTGGGGTTTACGGTGGAATTTCGATATATGACATAAGTATAGAAAAAAAATAGAGGGCAACTTTTTTTATACCAGTGGTATGTTCTTCTGGTAGGTAAATAGGGTTCCAAGATTTGATAGTTTAGGTCGACTCCTCCCATGTACAAATTGTAATCATAAATACAGGTGGGTTTCTGTATTGGGCCATTTCTTCTGGGCATCTCTACCAATGAATTATGTATAGATAACATATACACATCCCTTCTGTCCCTCCACTTCACAGCCAGAATTTCCTCATTCCGCAGACTCACCGTCTCCCCTTTTCCAAGCCTCATGTTGATGAGTCTTTGAGAAAAGCCCATCCGATTTTTTTTTTCTGGCTGTGCCACAAGCTGGTGTACTCTTCCTGTAGAGGTTCCGGAACAGGGGTAAACTAGTGTAAAAATTATCCACGTACAGGTGGTAGCCTTTGTCCAGGAGTGAGTAGATTAGTTGCCAAACCATTTTACCGCTTGTACCTAAATATTCTGGGCAATTAGGGGGGATTCAGCTGGGAGTCCTTCCCTTCGTATACTTTGAAGGCGTAAATGTACCCCATGGTTCGGTCGCACAATTTGTAGACTTTAACCCCATAGCGGGCCCTTTTACTGGAGATATATTGTTTCACTCCCAGCCTACCGCAAAATTTCACCAGGGATTCATCATATATGCTGGTCCGGGGTAAATAATTGGGGGAATATTTCTGAAAAATAATTGAGAATTGGGCGAATCTTATAAAGCCGGTCATAATTTGGGGCATTTCGGGGAGGGCACTGGGTATTGTCGTTAAAAAGTAGAAATCTCATGATCAGGTAAAATCTTGTCCTGGGCATTATTGATGAGAAGACCCGCATGTGGTAGATAGGGCAGGTGGACCAGTAGGAGCGGAGTTAATTTTTGTTGTTCAGTCCCATACAGAACGTGAAGCCCAAAAAAATTTTGAATTCTTCCACCGTTGCGTCTCTCCACTCAAAGGAACGGGAATAATATGAGGTTAGGTTAGCCTGGATGAATTGGTGTGCATGTAGGTTGCACTGGGCCACAACGGTTCGTAGCATGTCCTCCATAAAAAAACAAATCAAAAAAATGAATGGGAGAACAATATTCTGTGTCCACAAGGACTCCTGGCTGGGCAGTAAAAAGGGGAATCCTAGCTTCTCCTGAATTAGGAGGAAGCCATGAGGGGTGCTGGAGTGATTAGGGAAGGCCAGCATGGGATCTAACCTTTTGGGGCTGACGTACAGCGGTGCTGGTGGATGGCACTGGGGTGCTGGTGGATGGCACAGCGGTGCTGGTGGATGGTATTGCCTCCTCACCAACACGCCTTTGTCTGGCGGGCGGACAATATTCCTCATCTGAGTCCAGCTCTGATTCGCTACTTGAGACTGGATCGTAGGTCACATCAGACTCAGGCTCAGACTCGGAGGAACCTGCAGGAGAGAGTTCCCCGTTGCTCTCGTCGGCTGCAAGAATATTGTAGGCCTCCTCAGCAGAGAGAGATCTTTTTGCCATTGTTGCAGCACTAATTGGCATGGATGACATGTGACACTGATGGGACTGATGTCAGGTGGCACTGATGACAGGTCAGGTGGTATTGATATGTGGCACTGATGACAGGTTAGGTGGAACTGATATGTGGTACTGATGACAGGTCAGGTGGCACTGGTGACAAGTAACACTGACAGGTCAGGTGGCACTGATGACAGGTCAGGTGGCACTGACACGTGGCACTGATGACAGGTCAGGTGGCACTTTATGACACGTAGCACTGATGACACTTTGATAACGCGTGACACTTGATGGCACTGATAGGTGGCACTGATGACATGTGGCACTATGATGGGCAGTTTTTTGGCACAGTAATAACAAATCCGGCACAGTGTTCACTCACAGTAATGCTGGCAGCACAGATCTCTCTCTGGGTCCAAACTGTTTGTAGTATCCTGTAGAAAACCCATCCGGACCTGGGGCCGAACCCTTTTTGAGGAGCTTGATCACGTCCAATAACTCAGCCTCCGTAATCGATTCCTCTAATGCCCAACAGTGATCCCTATCTAAGGTAGGGAGGGAAATATTATTTAGAAATTGGGGGAGGGTTGTTGACAGGGCCGGGGGGCCCTTGACCTGTAGAGATCAGTATAGAGTTTATGAAACGTGGCCATGATTTTCTGCCGGTTTTGCATGAGGTCCCCTGAGGGATCCCTCTCCTTCGGGAAAGAAAAGGAACGAAACTTCGGGCATAGTCTCGAGGCTAATTTAGGCCCTATCCTGTCCTGGAGATAAAAATGGGCATTGGCCCATTGAGTCTGTCTCTCCGCCAAAGAGGTTAGAGCAAGGTTGAGGGCCTCCCTACTTGCTGCAAGTTGGGTTCGGGACTGAGCAAAAGGGTTTTTCTTATGGGCCTTCGCTAGATTGTGAAAATCCCGTTCTCGCCTAATTATATCGCTCTGTCTTTCCTTCTTGAGTTTGGCCGCTAAGTGGATTATCTTATCCCGAATTACAGCTTCCCCCAGCAGAGTGCAGTGGACCGGATTATTTAAAATGGATTCCTTAACCCACCACTGGGGTCTCGGCCCAACTGTCGGCTGGGTCTTGGCGTATATGATCACCATTGAGTGATCAGACAGAGGCAATTCCCTACTAAAGGCCTTGGAAACTAGGGGAATCGAGGGCGCCCCCATGACGATATGGTCAATCCTGGCCAGAGTCCCGTGAGGGGCCGAGAAATGGGTGAGGTCCCTCATTTTGGGGTTGCACTCCCTCAAGACATCTACCAGCCCTAGCGAGTAGAGGAGCTTGGCAAGCTTCAAGCTCCTTCTCGGAGGCTGACGAAGGCGAGTACATTCTGATCTTGATTGTCTAACATATGATCCAGGGCTGTATTGGAGTCCCCGCCTAGTATCACTGTACCCTCAAACTGGGGAGAGAGACTTCCCAGCATAGACTGAAAAAACTCCACCTGGCCCTGGTTAGGGGCGTAGTATGAGACAAAAGAATAGGCCTGGCCTCTAAGCTCTCCTATCAGATAAATAAACCTACCCTCTGGATCCCTAACTTCCCATCTGGGGTGGAAACCCGCTCCTTTAGCAAAAAAATCCCCACCCCTCTTGTGTCTGGGGCATTCGCCAAATAAGATAGTGGGAACATCTCGTATATAAATCTGGGATTGTATTGTGCAGGGAAATTGGTTTCTTGGAGGAGAACCTCCAAGTGGTGAGAATGAGCGGAATGGAAATATTTCCATCTCTTCAAGGGGGAATTTAAGCCCTGGCCATTGTGGCTGGATGGTTAGATGAGGACATGTCGGGGAGCAAAAGCAATATGCATCACTGAAGGACCACTCGCCTGAGCCCGTCGAGAAGACGAATCTGAGGAGGCCCCTCCCACAGACAAGAGCCTAAAATATCTTGCGTTCCTCAAATTGAAGTCTTTCTGGCACCTAGATAGAGAAAAAAAGAAGAGAGAAAAAAAAAAGACCAGGAGTAATATTCAAGGTAAGAGGAGAGAAGAAGAGCGGGGCACCAGCCCTTGGCCTTTGCAGTCCTCGGTGTCCGGGGGACGGGAGCCACAAGACCAGCATCCGATCCCCCAAAGAGAACCCAAAACCTCTGCTTATCCAGCAGAGCGACTTCTGCTCCCAGATAAGCCATAAATTAGGCTTCCAGAAAGAGAAGGAGGCACATGTCAACTGCCCCATCCTTAACTCAGCCCAAAGCCTATTATGTATTGGGCAGAGCCCCCAACCAGCTAGAGCAACCAATCCAAAAACAAGAACATCATATACCCCGAAGCCTCCCCAAGGGGAAGGATGGTTCCGGGGCCAGGGTGCGGGGAGGGGGGCCCCAATGTGGGCTACCCCCACCATCCTGCCCCGTGGTGAACCCTAAAAAGGCCGGGATCACCAGCCTCCTCCCGAGATCCCCAGCAAACCCCCCTAAGTCAAAAAATGAACGTTAAAAAATTAACATGAATATGAAACATCCCTCACCCAGGAACAGTGAGGCCATGACCAAACACTAAAGGGGACAAAGTGAAGTCCTCTTAAAGTGACAACCACTCAGAATCCGGAACCCCTCCCCGGCCCAGCCCGTCTCTAGGACCGGACAGGGTGGAGTGGCACCCAGCCCTGCACCTCCCGCCGGGGAGCGGACCCCCCAGAAGTCCGAGCAGAACTCCCCAAAAGACCCATAAAGTACCATGGATAGCCCAATGGGCAAAACCAACACCCCCCAAAGTCCAACCTGTAAGAGAAATAAACAAGTGAAAGCGTCATATTACAACAAAAAAGTTGGGAACACTCGCCGTTGGTCGAAAAAGACAGTCCTAAGGACCTTAGCCCAGGAGCGAGGCCATCTCTTCAAGAAGGGTGGGAGTCCTTAGACCTTTTAGAATGCTGGTTTTGTCAGACTGGAGGGATAGGGCTTTGAGGTGAGGGTCGTTTGGAAGAGCCCGCAGTCTTCGCCTGAAGGGTAGAGGCCGGGTCTAGCGAAATCAGTCCCGTCTTGACCAATAAGTGTTCCCCCTCCTGGAAAGTACTAAAGCCATGGCCTTTAAAGGAAAAGGTCAGCCGAAAGGGGAAGGACCACCAGTATTTAATGGACTTCTGTCTTAAGGCTTCGCGCAAAGGCCTTAGGGCCCTCCTTTTTTGAATGGTGACCGGGGAGATGTCAGCGAATACTTGAATCTTGTGGTAATTTTCATGATCTCCTTCTTGACTGCATAAAAATGTGGCTTGACAACAATGTCTCTAGGCAGACCATCAGAGTGAGGGGTTTGAAGAGCTTGGTGGGCCCTGTCCAGTTCCAGCCTATGATCTGGGATGTCGGGGATTATTTCTTTGAAAGAGCGGACTGTGCTCTGAACATAAAGTTGTACCTACGAGAGCGATTTTCGAGGTCCTAGATTTTAGAGAGGGCTGTGCCTAGCTGGAAAAAAGAATAAAAAGTATTGCGCTAACCTAAACTAAATTAAAAGCAAGTGAATATATAGCCGCTAACACCACAATCTCCCTAAATTGTATACATAACAGTGAACAAAAATGTGTAGCGCTTAAAGTTGTGAGTAAGTCATGTCCACAATGGACGATGTGGATCCAACAAAAATGTCCTCAGTAAATTAGTCCATATATACATATATAAATAGAAGAATGAAGAAAATCTTCCACCACGTGTAAAATGAATATGTATGGTTGGCTTTCAATTCTTCATAAAGCGCCAACGTGCACCTTACACCTCCACCGCTTAAGATCGGGTACTCTTACCAGAATACGTAATTATGCACGCTTGAAACCACTTGATGGTAACAGGATCAAGGGAGTCAAGATGGACATCAATCCCTCAGGGATGGTACTTCCACATATGGTTGTATATCCAAACTCTTATGGAACACCGAAGAAGGGACTCCAACGCCAAAATATAAACTCCAGATGCAGTCACAGCATACCTCAGTCGCTACAGGATTCCAGTTGCGTTCTTTTCCTACAAATGACTACTAAGCTTATCGGAGTTCTTCTCTTAGAAGAAAATCTAGAATTTTATAAGTGATTGGTTGTAAAGGTTCACTCTGCAAAGTTCCTGTTTGTCTCCATCTCTCATCTATAGAAGCTTTAAATTTTTATCTGTCTATTTGAATTTTAGGTCATATCCCTAATGATATGAGGTATGCTGTGACTGCTTCTGGAGTTTATATTTTGGCGTTGGAGTCCCTTCTTCGGTGTTCCATAAGAGTTTGGATATACAACCATATGTGGAAGTACCATCCTTGAGGGATTGATGTCCATCGTCCATTGTGGACATGACTTACTCACAACTTTAAGCGCTACACATTTTTGTTCACTGTGTCTAGCTGGTCTTGTAGGTCTTGGATGCGAGCTGTATTTTGGTTCGCTCTGGCTATTTTTTGGTCCGTCTCTTCTTCTATGGTATCTATCCTGAAACCCAGGTTCTGGAGGTCCGCCTGGATGGTGGAGGTTATTTGGGCAGCCGTCTGGTCAAGAGCCTTAGAGAGCATTTTGGAAAAGGTTTCCATCATGAATCTTAGATCAGAATGCAATGGCGGGGAAGAGGACCTCAAGGCCCCCTGGGTGTTTGAATCAGAAGCCCGGACCCCGTTGGGGAGGCAAACATCTCCTCTAGAGTGCTCTCCAGTAAAGAAACCATAGAGGCCGGTGACGAGACCCGGGTGGCAATAAGCTCGGGGACAGAAGGGCCTGGGCTAGAGAGAATCCTCGAACCCCCCTCCGCCCCAGCCTCCATATCCTCCGTAAAGTCCTTTTGTTCAGGTTGTGGGACCGGGGGTACCGGAAAGTTTTTGGGGGGCTCGTCTGAAAAGCCTGGGTGCTTAGATAGGTCCCTTCTGACAGCTACTGCATACATGGTTAAGGGTCATGGGGTGTAGCCCCCTCTGCATGAGAAGGGGGGAGAAGTTCTGTCCCAGGTAGCTGAGGTGATTAAGGCACTGTCCAACGAATAGGTAGAGCAGATGAATGACCGTGGAGGTGTGCAGCAATGGAAGGGTTCTTCATTACCCCCTTCAAACTGGGGCCTACTGGAAGCCCACCTGGAGGGCTGCACCTACCCAGATGATTAATGGGGGGCTAGGCCCGATCACCCCTGAGTTCATAAAATTGCCCCCGGTGCCCTGCTGACCAGCGCAAGGAGGCAAGTGAGAGGGGGAAGCTGATGACTCTGTGATCCAAGACTCGAAAAGGGGTGGCTCCCCTGTGACTGGTTACTTCCGGGACCGAGTAGTCCTCTGCCGCAGATTCACCCCGCTGCCCAGTCCTCACTCCACTATGTAGGTCCGGCTCAGCTCGGCGAGGGTGCTTTCACAGTGACCCCCGCCCTGTAGAAGATTCTGGGGAGAGCACAGACACCCGGGCGGTCCCTTTTGAGTTGCGGGGCATCCGCATGACTGTAGGCCGCAGCCGCGGCCTCGATTACCAGCCTGAACTGGCAAGGCCTCCCGGTCTGCTCTTACGGGTCTGCGGGACCCCATGGGATCCGATCGGGGCTCTAAGGAGATTGGGGCTCACACCAGGAGGGAGCACCGGCCCTTATGACGGCTGATTAAGGGCTTGAAGGATGGGGCAGGACAGGGCTCTGATCTCGGGCATCCATTACCCTCCGCCGGTGCATGTGCACTTTTTTTTTTTTTAAAAACTGGTAATGGTGGCTATCTGCGATTTTTATCTGGACTTTGATATTGGGGCGGACATGTCGGACGTTTTTGACACTTTGGGACCAATGACATTTCTTCAGCAATCAGAAATTTTAAATATCATTGACCGTGAAGAGGTTAACCTGGGGGGGGGGGGCGCTCTAGGGATTAACTGTGTTCCCTGGGCGTATTCTAACTGTGAGGGGGCTGGGCTGTCAGAAGCATGAGAGATTGAACTGATCCCAGTGACAGGGATCAGTAGATCTGTCATGCTGCCTGACAGCGCAGGGAACCATCATGTTTACTTCGGCGGTTCCTCGTTTTTCAGCTGTGGCCAGCAATTGCGGCTTGCCAGCGAACATCGGGCTGCGGGCATGAGCGGCGCGCTCCCGTGCACTTGCGAGCTGCCATTTATAGACAGCAATAAGCGAAACAGCGCCACTCTGCAGCTGTAAATGTATGCGAGCAAGTCAGGAACCGGTTAATTATAAGGAGGATCTTATTGGGCTAGATTTGGTGTTAAAATAGTTGTATCTGTTCTATTAAAGGGGAGTCTTTTTTTTTAATCTTTTTTTGATTTTTTTTTTTTTTTAACTGCATTTCTGTTGCCTGCTACGACTATCCTTCCCCAAACTAGAATAATTACTTATGCAGCCAGGTCATCAAAAACTGATCTCTACATACTATTCTACACTCACACACTCAAAACAAATCAAAACGACTGACCTTAACACACATTTGGCATGCTGGCATGGTAGTTCTCCAAGAGGATGCATGGCAAGATGTTACTGGCCCATACATCACTTTGGTTATATCATCTAGAGATTAGACTAATTGAGCTTTAATAGTTAAACCTGGCAATACTAGACACCATCTATTCTATTTAAAATAGGCAAACCTTAATCTCCCACCTGTCAAAAGTTTTTTATGTCAATATAGGCTCTTTCATATGGTATGGGCATGACAAAAGAAGAACCTTTTGGCCTGAGGTAAGGGAGTTTATAGCCACTATACTGAACCCAATATCTGCAGTCCCTCCACATATCTCCTGGGATGTACAGTGGGGATCGAAAGTTTGGGCACCCCAGGTAAAAATTTGTAGTATTGTGCATAAAGAAGCTAAGGAATGATGGGAAAAATCTCCAAAAGGCATCAAATTACAGATTAGACATTCTTATAATATGTCAACAAAAGTTAGATTTTATTTCCATCATTTACACTTTCAAAATAACAGAAAACCACAAAAATGGCGTCTGCAAAAGTTTGGGCACCCTGCAGAGTTAATATCTTTTACTGCCCCCTTTGACAAGTATCACAGCTTGTAAATGCTTTTTGTAGCCAGCCAAGAGTCTTTCAATTCTTGTTTGAGGTATCTTTGCCCATTCTTCCTTACAAAAGTCTTCCAGTTCTTTGAGATTTCTGGGCTGTCTGTCACGCACTGCTCTTTTAAGGTCTATCCATAGATTTTCAATTATGTTGAGGTCAGGAGATTGTGAAGGCCATGGCAAAACCTTCAGTTTACACCTCTTGATGTAATCCCCCGTGGATTTCGAGGTGTGTTTAGGATCATTATCCATTTGTAGAAGCCATCCTCTCTTTAACTTCAGCTTTTTCACAGATGGCATAAAGTTACCATCCAAAATTCGCTGAAATTTTATTGAATCCATTTTTCCTTCTACTTGTGAGATGTTCCCTGTGCCACTGGCTGCAATACAACCCCAAAGTATGATTTATCCACCCCCATGCTTAACAGTTGGACAGAGGTTCTTTTCATTAAATTCTGTGCCCCTTCTCCAAACGTACCTTTGCTCATTCCGGCCAAAAAGTTCAATTTTAACCTCATCAGTCCACAGAACTTGTTTCCAAAATGCATCAGGCTTGTCTATATGTTCATTTGCAAAGTTCAAACGCTGATTTTTGTGGTGAGGACGTAGAAGAGGTTTTCTTCTGATGACTCTTCCATGAAGACCATATTTGTACAAGTATCTCTTTATAGTGGAATAGTGTACCACATCTCCAGTGTCTGCCAGATCTTTCTGGAGGGATCGTGCAGTCAAACGTGGGTTTTTGAATTGTTTTTCTCACAATCCTGCGAGCTGTTCTGTCTGATATTTTTCTTGGTCTTCCAGATCTTGCTTTAACTTCCACTGTTCCTGATGACTGCCATTTTTTAATTACATTCCGAACAGAGGATATTGACATCTGAAAATGCTTTGCTATCTTCTTATAGCCTTCTCCAGCTTTGTGAGCGTCAACTATTTTCAGTTTCAGGTTTCTAGACAACTGCTTAGAAGATCCCATGGTGCTGATTGTTGGGGCAAGGTCAGATGAGTCTGGGCGTTTAAAACCTTTGAGATTGACATCACCTGGTCTTCCCAGACAATGATTGAGAACAATCCATGACACTGGCAGGTCTCAGCCTTGCAAAGGGAGCAGTGCATGCTATAAATTCTGCAGGGTGCCCAAACTTTTGAAGATGCCATTTTTCTGTTTTCTGTAATTTTTGAAAGTGTCAATGGAAATAAAATCTAACTTTTGTTGACATATTATAAGAATGTTTAATCTGTAATTTGATGCCTTTTGGAGATTTTTCCATCTTTCCTTGGCTTCTTTATGCACATTAATACAAATTTTTACCTGGGGTGCCCACACTTTCGATCCCCACTGTATAGATGATCCTGACATGCCTACACACTAAAACTTCTAATCCTTTTTATTATATTTTTGTACAAAGACATGGGAGGGTTTGCGGATTTCCACCTCAGGCAATACAAGATCTCTAGGACTCAAGAAGCTAGGGGTTGCCCCAAAAAAAGGATCACGTCAAACCATTCCTCTGGAAAGCAATGCTACAAGAACATATGTTTATGTATTTATCTAATATCTCTTGTGTTAATGTGGGTAATAAGGATGGACACTTGAGTAAGTTTGAATGACTTTATTACTGTTCTTTTCCATGGATGTAAACCAAGCAGGGTCGAGAGAATAGAACACATGTATAAATATTCTAGTTGACATGCAATGAACACTAAAACAGTTGTTCGCATAAATGTTTATTCTATTTTTTTTTTTTTTTTTTACCTTTCTACTAGGGTTGCACAGATTCTGAGTATTTTGCACGATTACTTGTACACGATCGTGCAATTGCGCCAATGCCAAATCCGATACCTAGGGTGATCGGTGTGGCGATGAGGGAAGTTAAAATCACCGATCTCCCTGTGTAGATATCAACAAAGCAGCTGACAGCCACTTCTCCTCATCTCCGCTTTTAGCTGCTTTATTGAAATCTTCACAGGGAGACCGGTGATTGTAACTCTC
>BLSH010316824.1:732255-744730 GCA_018402905.1 Glandirana rugosa
GACACTTCTAGACCACTTGAGGTACGGGTTCTCCCATTTCCGTTACGACCTTTATATATATATATATATATTTTCTATACACACACAGCATCTCACAAAAGTTAGTACACCCCTCACATTTTTTTAAATATATTATATTTCTGTTCATGTGACAACACTGAAGAAATTACACTTTGCTACAATGTAAAGTAGTGAGTGTACAGCTTGTATAACAGTGTAAATTTGCTGTCCCCTAAACACACCCCCATTAATGTCAAAACCGCTGGCAACAAAAATGAGTACATCCCTAAGTGAAAATATCCAAATTGGGCTCAAAGTATCAATATTTTGTGTGGCCACCATTATTTTCCAGCATTGCCTTTACCCTCTTGGGCATGGAGTTCACCAGATCTTCACAGGTTGCCACTGGAGTCCTCTTCCACTCCTCCATGACAAGATCATGGAGCTGGTGGATGTTAACCACTTCAATACCATGCACTTAGAACACTTCCCTACCAGACCAATTTTCAGCTTTCAGTGCTGTTGCGATTTGAATGAGAATTGCGCGGTCGTGCGACGTTGTACCCAAACTAAGTTTTTATCATTTTGTTCCCACAAATAAAGCTTTCTTTTGGTGGTATTTGATCACCCCTGCGGTTTTTATTTTTTGCCCTATAGAAAAAAAAGACCGAAAATTTTGAAAAAAAAAACAAAAAAACATTTTTCTTTGTTTCTGTCACAAAAGTTTATATAAAGTACATTTTCTCCACTGACGGGCACTGATGTGGCTACACTGATGGGCACTGATGAGACTACACTGACGGGCACTGATGCAGTACAGATTGGCACTGATGAGGTGGCACTGATGATGGGGCACATATACAGCACTGATGGGTGGCACTGACCAGCAACACTGATGGCCACTGATACGTGGCACTGATATGTGGCACTGATGGACACTCCTAGGTGGCACTGATAAGTGGCACTGGGCACTGATAGGTGGCACAGGTGGGCACTTTTAGGTGTCACAGGTGGGCACTTATAGGTGGCAGTGGTGGGCACAGGTGCAACAAGCACTGTTAGGGATGGCACTGGCAGGCATCATACATGGGCAAAGTGCCATCCCTACAGTGCACAATAATGCCCTTACCCTGGTGGTCTAGTGGGGGCTCCCTGGTGGTCCTGGGCGGCCTCTGATTTCCTTCCCTGGTGGTCCTGGGCGGCCTGTGTGTGATGTCTGGGGGGGGAGGGGGCTCCCATATGGTCTTGATCCGGCTCCCTGATAAATGTTCAGCGCAGCCCCCCCCCCGTCAGGAGAGCAGCCGATCGGCTCTCCGCTGCTCAGGTCTGCAGATCGACGGCTCTTCCTATTTACACTGTGATCAGCCGTGATTGGTCACGGCTGATCACATGGTAAAAGGCTTCGGATCAAAGCCTTTTACCTCGGTCGGTAATGCGGTGGGTCAGCCTGCGTGCGGGAAGTGGTTAAAGACCTTGCGCTCCTCCACCTTCTGTTTGAGGATGCCCCACAGATGCTCAATAGGGTTTAGGTCTGGAGACATGCTTTTGGCTGGTCCATCACCTTTACCCTCAGCTTCTTTGGCAAGGCAGTCGTCGTCTTGGAGGTGTTTGGGGTTATCTTGGAATACTGCCCTGCGGCACAGTCTCCGAAGAGAGGGGATCATGCTCTGCTTCAGTATGTTACAGTACATGTTGGCATTCATGGTTCCCTCAACGAACTGTAGCTCCACAGTGCCGGCAGCACTCATGCAGCCCCAGACCATGACACACCCACCACCATGCATGACTGTAGGCAAGACACACATTTGTCTTTGTACTCCTCACCTAGTTGCCGCCACACATGTGTGACACCATCTGAACCAAATACGTTTATTTTGGTCTCCTCAGACCACAGGACAAGGTTTCAATAATCCATGTCCTTAACCTGCTTGTCTTCATCAAACTGTTTGCAGGCTTTCTTCTGCATCATCATCTTTACTGTAGAGGCTTCCTTATGGGATGACAGCCATGCAGACCAATTTTATGCAGTGTGCGGCGTATGGTCTATGCACTGACACGCTGACCTCCCATCCCTTCAACCTCTGCAGCAGTGCAGAGAGAGAGAGAGAGAGAGAGAGATCCATATTTACCAACAGTTTCGGGCTATTGTCCTCCTCTCACGCCCTTTCTCAAGGTATGGAACAATATTCAAATCACATTCTATTAGTGTTATTATTCACAATCGATGAGGAATCAATTAGGACAATTACTTTGATAATTATTTACATCTGATGTTTAGACTCAATCTTCCACGTCCATACACAGAACAATCCCAATGGCTTAGCTCCAATTCATCACACAGATTTTTTTATGCCTATACAAATACACATGATTTGTTTCACAAATTTAATAAAAAAAAAAATACAAATGTATATGTGAAAAAGCAAATAAATAAAACAAACCAATCAAAGAGCCAGGCCCAGACCAATTAGATCAGATCCTTATTTTAAAGCTTAGACCCCTATAGGAATAGATGCAGATCAAAATCTCTATTTAACCCTTTAGGAAAAAGGGTATCCAAACGGTTTATCCAGAAAACCTCTCTTTCTTAATTTAGTTTCTCTATCACCTCCCCTCCTATCTTGTGTCACAGATTCTATTACCATAAACTAACTGGGACACTGTATGTCCCATATCTACAAAATGCTTAACCAAAGGTAATTTTGTTAATTTATCTCTTATTGCATATTTGTCTCGCTATCCTATCTTTTACCTTCTGAGTGGTCTCCCCTATATAGAGGAGACCACAGGGACATTTAATAAGGTATACCACAAATGCCGATTGGCATGTGTGGTATCCCTTAATTTCCAAAGTTTCCCCAGTATGTGGGTGATTAAACGTTTTCCCTTTAATCATGCTGTTGCACTGAATGCAGCTTAGACACGGATAGGAACCATAATTAGGGGTACCCAAAAAGGTTCTACCAACATTAGTTTTTTTGATCCTGCCAACGTCCGATCTAACCACCCGGGAGTAAATTGTACGCCCCTTGCGATAGGCCGACATTGGGACATATTGAAATCCCTCAATGGATGGATAATTGTCCCGCAGAATTGTTCAATGTTTTTTAATGATATTAAAAACTCTCTTTGAGTATGGATGGTATTGTCACAAACGGTAACCTCCTTTGACCTCTGTATTTTTTTGTTGTTTTCTTTGCTTCTGTCCTAATCTTTTTTAATTCCTCTTTTATAACCTCTCTTTTCTAGTTTGTTTTCTACCTCAAGACGTTCTTCCCTAATTTTGGGGTCACTCACAATGCGTATAATACGTGAAAACTGACTCTTGGGTACTGATTTAAATATACCTGGTGGGTGAAAGCTTTTCTGGTGCAACAATTGATTGCGGTCCACAGGTTTCACATATAAATCACTTTTCATTCTACCTGCCTCCAGCATTACCATAACATCCAAGAAGGGCTAACTCCTATCACTAAAATTGATACTAAATTCCAATACTGGAAGTAACAAATTAATGCAAGAATGAAACAAAAGTAAGGTATCCATGCCGCCCCCCCATATTGCGAACACATCA
Source organism: Glandirana rugosa (assembly GCA_018402905.1). Classification (NCBI taxonomy): domain Eukaryota; kingdom Metazoa; phylum Chordata; class Amphibia; order Anura; family Ranidae; genus Glandirana; species Glandirana rugosa. The sequence goes on from BLSH010316824.1 coordinate 735,830, forward strand.
TCCACAAAACGCTACCAGCCTAGGCAATGTTCCTTAAACAATACGTTAGTATAAATCAGAGATTCCTCTATCATATTCATAAAGGCGTTCGCATATGTGGGGGGGCGACATTTGAACCCATAGAGGCCCCCCTCAACTGCCTGTAATGCTGCTCGCCATACAAGAAAATATTTTCCTCCAACACTATCTTCAAGAGTTGTAACAAAAATTCTATTTGAGATTCACTATATAAACCTGAAGCCGTCCAAAGGTGTTTGCATGCTTCCAAACCCAATTCATGAGGTATATTAGTGTATAAACTGGTCACGTCCCAGGTGACCAGCATGGATCCCGGTCTTGTCTCCAAAAGTTTAAGTTTACTCAGAAAATCATCTGTATCTCTGATATATGACTTAGTATTTTTTTATTAAAGGTGTAATACACCTATCTAAATATTTAGCAATTGGAGATGTCACGGAATCCATGCTGGACACTATGGAATGACCCGGTGGGTTCACCGGGTCCTTATGAACTTTTGGCAGTATATAAAACACTGGTGTAATCGGAAACTCATTAATTAGAAACGTACTAGTTATTTCATCAATTATCCTATTGTCTTTTGCCCTTTTTACCAAGTTTTTAATTTTCCTTTGTACCTCAAAAATTGGGTTACCATTCAATTGGCAATAAGTATTATCATCCATCAGATGTTTCATAACCTCTTTCATATTTAACCATGTCCATAATCACTATTGCACCTCCCTTGTCAGCTGGCTTGATTATAATATCACGCCTAGCTGACAGGGAATCTAAAGCCGATTTTTCCTCCTTAGAGAGATTGTTAGGTGTATGGTCAATTAGAGTGCAATCATCCAGAAAAGCTTTCATATCCTGCTCAACCTTTTTTATATATAACTCCACTGCAGGAGGTGCCATATTACTTTTATTGGACAAATCAAGGTGTTTAATAGACAACAAAGGTGGATCAGGATATAAAGCAGTAGGTTTTGTGGAAAAGAAAGCTTTAAGACGTAACTGTCTATAAAATCTGTAGAGATCCTGCTTGAAAATAAACTTTTCTATATGTTCTTTTGGACAAAAGCCTAACCCTCTATTTAACACATCAATCTCAGTGTCCGACAATTGAATAGATGAAATATTAAGTACAACATTGTCCATTACGGTCTGCGTTGTCTCATCCTGCGTGTAGTCCCTCCTCGTTTTCCTGGTTCTCCTACATCTCCTGCCCCCCCTCCTAGTCTTCTTGGGGGGTCTTGTATACCTCCTTCCAAAAACCAGGATCATTAATATTAGATGAAGCTGATGATATCACAGAGGAGGAAGAGGTATGAAATGTCTTCTACCAGTGTCTTTGTCCCAGCCTCTGAGTACCAAAACGTTGGCAGTTGGGATCAGCCCAATTATACACTCTATCATTAGTATAATCTTCCTCATCACGTTCCAATTTTGTCCTCTTACGTGATTCCACATCCTTACTAAAAGGTATCAATTTCTCAGTCTGATTTTTCTTCATTTTAACAAATTCCTCTTGCCCAATAAATCAGTCAGTTGAGTCTCAACCTCTGCAATATGTTTAGTGAGGGAGACACGTTCCATTTGTAAATATTGTACAGTCAAAGTCATAATGTCAAAGGAACATTTTGTTGATGATCTGCATACATTTTGTCTTAAAGTCCTGATTCTGTGCAAAAAGCGTGGGGATCAGTCTGACCCATAAGCCCCTAGGTATATGTTGCAATCTGAAGTATTTAGCCAACGTTACCTCGTGTAGCTCCATAGTAATCGACTTTCGTGATAACTTCTCCAGCCTCCTTTAAAGCTGCACCGAAGTATCCTGTGTCTAAAAATCACGGGAGCCCGTTGTAGCTGTAAAAATCTTGGCTGCATCTTCCTCTGAGTAAGAAAAGGAGCCTGCCATAGTTCTGTGGATTCCTCCTGTTCATCTGGTGCTTGCTCACATGGGTCTAATACAATAATTAGGAAAGGTGAGCAGCACTTCAGTGTTCTTCAGGTGCCAGCAATCAAGCCTTACCCCAAGGCTATATATAAAAATGAAAGTCCAGGATTGCTGCACACAATTTCTTTAATATTTTTAAAGTATCAAAATACAAGCATCATTCAAGAATTTTCTTCAAATGGTAACATACTGATCAGTATGTTACCATTTGAAGAAAATTCTTGAATGATGCTTGTATTTTGGGGTAAGGCTTGATTGCTGGCACCTGAAGAACACTGAAGTGCTGCTCACCTTTCCTAATTATAGATAGATAGATAGATAGATAGATAGATATTATATATATATATAATCCCATATACACAATCCTTCACCCACAGTTGATCCAGAGGAAGGCAAAAAACCCCAGCAAAGCATGTATCCTATTTGCTATATCAGGGGAAAAAATGATTTCCTGATCCAAGAAGGAATTGGATTTTCCCTGGATCAACTTAACCTATACATGTTAGTAGCCAGTTATGTTATGTACATTTAAGGAAAGAATCCAGGCCTTTTTTTAAAGCAATCTACTGAGCTGGCCAGAACCACCTCTGAAGGGAATCTATTCCATATTTTCACGGCTCTGTGAAGAAACCTTTCCGTATTTGGAGAGAATCTTTTTTTCCGCTAGACGTAAAGAGTGCCCCCTCCTCTGATGACCTTAGTTAATAACTCAACACCAAGATCACTGTATGGACCACTTATGTGTTTGTACTTGGCCCGCAAGTGCATAACTTTTACATTCATCTACATTAAAACTAATTTGCCACATAGTCGCTCAATTAAACAGTGCATTGAGGTCGGCTTGTATTTTGGAGACCTCCTGTAAGGACTTTATTCCACTCCATAGATAGCTTTGTGTCATCTGTAAACACTGAAATGGTACTTTTAATCCCAGACCCGATATGATTTTTAAAGATATTAAAAAGTAAGAGTCCCAACACTGAACCTTAGGGAAAACCACTGATAAACTTAGACCATTCAGAGTAAGAATCATTAACCGCTACTTTTCTGAATTCGGTCTTTTAGCCAGTTTTCTATCCATTTACAACTGATCTTTTCAAGCCTGTACACTTTACCTTGCATACTGTGTATGGGGAACTGTGTCAAAACGCTTTTGCAAAATCCAAGTATACCACAGCCACCTCTCTGTCCAAGGTTTTACTTACCACCTCAGAAATCAGGTTTGTTAGACAACTATCTTTCATAAACTCATGCTCTCTGTTGCTTAAAATATATATTTCCGACAAGAACTCATCTATGTGGTCTTTTATTAAACTCTCCAATATCTTCCCGACTATAGAAGTTAAACTAACAGGTCTATAGTTACTCGGTAAAGACTTTGATCCCTTTTTAAATATGGGTACCACTTTGGCCCTATGCCAATCCAGTGGTACTATTCCAGTCATTAACGAGTCCCTAAAAATTGGATACAATGGCTTTGAAATGACAGCTCAATTCTTTTAGGAGACAGCAAATTAAGCTGTACACTCAACTTTTTATTAATGTAGCAAAAAATAAAAAACCCATTGGTGATTAAATACTACCAAAAGAAAGCTCTGTCTCAGAAAAATTATAAAAATTTCATGCGAGTACAGTGCTGCATGACGGAATAATTGGCAATTAGCCTAGGTTTACATTGGTAGGTTTTGGCATGCCAAATCTGCAGCAAATGCCGGCAATGGCACTGTCCGAATTCCCAAAAGTAGTTTTTATACTAGGTGACTAGTGGGTAGTGAGCCCTCGCGCTACTATAAAGTAAATATAGACTCAAATATAAAATAAAATTAAATCCGAAGTGTCCTCAACCAATATGTGATGTATGTGTCAGCTGCAGCAATATCTAGTATGTTACACAATGATACTAAATAACGGATACAGGTGATTATGCTGCGCAATCCGACCAATCTTCATGTGTCATATATACATTCTGTACCGTCGACCATAAATCTATATACTAGTGTGATAAAGTGCAATAAACCTAAAGCTTGGTGCAAATCCAAAAAATAAAAATTTGTAAATAAACATAAAAGTAATTGCGGCTATATCAGAGATATTGAATGATCAAAGGAGATGTATGATAAAAAAATAGTCCTCTAATACAGAGATACACATTCATCCGAAAGTTCTTTTAGAAGTGTTCCATCCCTTCTTTGTACTTATGGTATCAAACCAACAGCAAAGTCTATAGCCTGATTGATGGGTTTATATTCCAAAGTGACTTCGTACAATAAAGTGCTCAAACAACATATATGTGCTTCAATAGTGCAGGAGAAGCCAGTCTGGAGGGTCTTCACCTTACACCACCAAACTGGTTGCTGTGATAGTGCTGCTTTCCCCGTGCTCCCAGAACTCTCACCTCAAAGATGACTCAAACAAGCTTATGATAATCCTCCACCACTCTTTGGGGTCTTTTTCTCCTTTATAGCTGTCACCTCCGTTCCTCCACTCTCCGCTACTGGCTGGCAGGATAGTGTAACTCGCGCATATATTTGGATAAAAGCAGAGCTGCCCCCATAGTGTAGTAAGTTTAAAAAAAGTACATTTATTAAAACCCAAATGCCTGCTTACATGAAACGAATCAAACAGCGCATATAAATAAAACCACAGCGGCGAAATTCCGCCTCTCGCTGTGTTTCCGGTAGTTCTGTGCAATTCGGCCACGTCCTACGCGTTACGTCACGTGACGTGACTTAATCAGGGTCTGATGACAGGCGCAGTGAGAGGCGGAATTTTGCAGCTGTGGTTTTATTTACATGCGCGGGTTGATTCGTTTCATGTAAGCAGGCATTTGTGTTTTAATGTACTTTTTTTGGTTTAGGGATCATTTTGGCAGGGGGTTCCCCTTCAAGATCTTAGCACACAAGTCGCATCGCATCATGATCCGACTTCTGGTGCGACTTTTATTCAATTCATTGGGCTCCCGCAGAGAACCATTGATCTTGAATAGAGGCAGAGAAACGCTCTGTATACAACTTTAAACCGCATTTTTGAGCTTTTGTCGGCGTTAAAACAGCTCTAGTGCTGGATCCTCAGTAGGTGCTGGTCGTGGGTTTTTTTTGGAGCTTAAAAACACCTATACCACTTACAGCTCAAAAATGTGTGTGTATGTGGCCATTGAATAATATGGAGAGGCGTTTTTAAGCTGTAAAAAAAAAGGCTCAAACGCAGCTGTAAAAATGTCCGTGTGTATGAGGCCTTAAAAGCAAAAATAACCTGAATTTCCAAATTTGGATACTTGAATGGTCCTTGAATGTGAGGAACTACATACACTGATTTGCAAAATTGATTAGGGCTGAAGTTTTTGCTAAAAAAATATTCAAATACTCTACAGCTTTAGTGCCATTACTTACCTGTAATGATATATGTCCCACATGCTGGCAGGTGGATCCTGTAGAAATCTTCTGTGCGGGGATTCTGGACCTCTTCCTGTCTCTGGACTTAAGCTCTGTGGGGGTTAATAGTTTTGGGTCTTCAGGCAGAACTGCAGTACTCCTTTCCCTCATTGAGAAGTTCTTTTATCTATAGTGCATGTAACACAATCTCTGTCTTAAAGTATCATGTTATCTGAATCTCCTACTTTGTTACTGTAAGTAATGTCACTAAAACTGTAGAGCTAAACTTCAGCTTTTGAACTTATGTCTGATTCTAAAGCCTCGTACACACGGGACGACGATTGTACGTACGATCGTCTCAAATAGTATGTTGGCTGTTGTATCTAGCATACTGACTGCACTACACGATCGTACGACCACAGAAAGAACGTTCAGGTGCATGTAATTAGCATCCGGCCGTTCCTGACTTTGGAGCATGCGTGTTTTGCACAATACAACTTGTTGTACCAACTGCTCTGTACACACGATACAACGGTCGTATTGTTTTCTAGTCTGCTCATACAACTCCCCTTGTACGACCGTCGTATGTTGGCTGCTCTAATCGCGCATACGAACGATTGATTTTGCATACAATGGTCGTTCGTACGACCTGTTGTATACGATCGTCCCGTGTGTACGAGGCTTTAGAGTTAAATAATGAGGGAGAGGTGTAGAATGGAAGAAAATACTACCAGCACTGGTGAAGTCTTGAGTGAAGCGCAAGTCAGCTGTGGCTATTTGTCCAGCTGCTAGTACACAGACTTTTGTATTGGGCAGCAATCATTCTTGCCATATGTGTGACAAATGTCAGCCTCCTTGGGTACGGTTTAACTTGTTACAATAAAAAAAAAGTAAATTAACCTTTCTCCAAAAGCACTTCATCGGCTAATATTTGACCTATTGATGCAAATATCTTTAATCTGAAAAATAGATTTGTGTTTTTTTTTTTTTTTTTTCCTTTTCTTTTCTCCTTACATGTTTGGTCATTCTGACAATTTCATATTGTGTCTGGCCCCAGGTTCTGGCTTGGAGTGTCCAGTGTGTAAAGAAGACTATACAGTTGGTGAAAACGTCCGACAACTGCCTTGTAATCACTTATTTCACAATGATTGCATCATCCCCTGGTTAGAGCAGGTCAGTATGTTTCACACTCGCGTTTCCTTTCTTGGTAAATTTTGCACAATAACTGACCTTACCTCTAGATTTAGTGAGATGCCTAGATATATAGATATACAGTGGGTACGGAAAGTATTCAGACCCCCCTTAAATTTTTCACTCTTTGTTATAGTGCAGCCATTTGCTAAAATCATTTAAGTTCATTTATTTTCCTCAATGTACACACAGCACCCCATATTGACAGAAAAACACAGAATTGTTGAAATTTTTGCAGATTTATTAACCACTTGCCGACCGTCAACCGCAAGGTGGCTCTCCTGCGCAAACCGCCGTCATCTGACGGCGGCTGCCAGATCGCGCACTGTGAGTGCGCGCCGTCGGAGGCGCGCTCACTGTGTCCGGGGAGGGCCAGGGAGCGGGTGCGGCGAACTCGATCTCCGCTGGCTACCCGTGATGCCCCCCCCGGAGTGAAAGAACGGAGGTCCGTGTAAGTAAACACAGACCTCTGTTCTGTTAGAGGGGGAAGGGAGTGATCACAGCCTTCCTCTACATGGAAGCTGTGATCACTCCCCTCCCCCTGCCAGTCAAACACTAAGACAGTTAGAACACGCCCAGGGAACATAGTTAACCCTTAGAGCGCCCCCTGCAGGTTAACCCCTTCACTGCCAATGGCATTTACACAGTAATCAGTGCATTTTTATAGCACTGATCGCTGTATAAATGCCAATGGTCCCAAAAAAGTGTCAAAATGTTCCGACATGTCCGCTGCAATATTGCAGTACCGCTAAAAATCGCAAATCACCGCCATTACTAGTAAAAAATAAAAAAAAATTAAAAACCCCAGAAATTAATTCTCATCATCCGTAAACGTGGCAACTTTTGCGCAAACTAATCAATAAATGCCGATTGCGATTTTTTTTCTATTATTATTACAAATATGAGGAAGAATATAAATCGGCCAAAACCGATGAAAAAATGTTTTTTTTCTATATTTTTTTTTTAATTTGTATTTTAGCAAAAAGTAAGGGTTTTTTTGCAAAATTGTCGCTCTTGTTTTGTTTATAGCGGCGATCAGAAACGATGCAGCGGTGATCAAATACCACCAAAAGAAAGCTCTATTTGTGGGAAAAAAAAAGGACGCAAATTTAGTTTGGGTACAACGTTGCACGACCGCGCAATTGTCAGTTAAAGCGACGCAGTGCCGAATCGCAAAAAGGGCTCTGGTCAGGAAGGGGGCAAATCCTTCCGGGGCTGAAGTGGTTAAAAAAGAAAAACTGAAATATCACATGGTCCTAAGTATTCAGACCCTTTGCTGTGACACTCATATATTTAACTCAGGTGCTGTCCATTTCTTCTGATCATCCTTGAGATGGTTCTACACCTTCATTTGAGTCCAGCTGTGTTTGATTATACTGATTGGACTTGATTAGGAAAGCCACACACCTGTCTATATAAGGCCTTACTACTCACAGTGCATGTCAGAGCAAATGAGAATCATGAGGTCAAAGGAACTGCCTGAAGAGCTCAGACAGAATTGTGGCAAGGCACAGATCTGGCCAAGGTTACAAAAAATATTCTGCTGCACTTAAGGTTCCTAAGAGCACAGTGGCCTCCATAATCCTTAAATGGAAGACGTTTTGGATGACCAGAACCCTTCCTAGAGCTGACCGTCTGGCCAAACTGAGCTATCGGGGGAGAAGAGCCTTGGTGAGAGACAGGCCTGTACTGGCCATCGGGACTACCGGGAGTTTCCCGGTGGGCCGATGGCTCAGTGGGCCAGTTCAGTGTCACTGTGACATCCTACAGCCTCTGTCATAGTAATGGCTGCGCAGCCATTACTATGAGCACCGCTGTACACTGGGCTGATCAGCAGAGCGGGGGAGCAGCCGCAGCCCAGAGGAGTGCCACAGAGGAAAAAATTGTTCTGTCCCTCTCCCCCGCCCCCTCCCCCGCTCCCCCGCTCGAGCCGCCGCTGTGAGTAGAGGAGAGGGCTGTTTCCTGCCCATCCCCCCTCCTCCTTCGGTCAGTAGCAGGGGGAGTGGCTGTGTCTCTGTGTGGAGAGCAGCTGCGGGCTTTTCATCCCCCCTCCCTCTCCTCCTCATGCTGCTGTGCTCTGGAGAGGGGAACAGCGCCCTCTCCTTACCATTGGGCAGGAAAATAAAAAAGGAACACAAAGGAGGATCATGGGACATGTAGTCCCGAGGCCCATCGCAATCCTAACAGAGGAACTACAACCCCTAGCATACCCATCTTTAGGGAAGGGAGAGAAAGCAAGGCTATGGGAGGTAAGTGACATGCTGCATCTGGATGTGGGGACCCTGATGTAAGGGGGGCTCTGTGGGGACCCTGATGTAAGGGGGGCTCTGTGGGGACCCTGATGTAAGGGGGGGCTCTGTGGGGACCTTGATGTAAGGGTGG
>BLSH010316824.1:746841-768993 GCA_018402905.1 Glandirana rugosa
ATATTATATATGTATGTATGTATGTGTGTGTGTGTGTGTGTGTGTGTGTGTGTGTGTGTGTGTGTGTGTGTGTGTGCGTATGTGTCACCCATGCCTTTCATAAGTCTGGAGGAAAAAAAAGTAAAAAAGGGGAGTTACATGTGTGTCGTGTTCAAGATAGAACCAGAGTAGTCTGGTCTCTGAGAATAAAGAGTGGTAGAACCTCAGGAAGCCCACAAAAAAAAATCGTTTGAGGTACGCCCGAAAGTACACAGAACGTGACTCCTCTCCGAAGACAGTCCGGTGAGCCAGTATTTCGGGGCTGACCACCTCTCGACGCCCACTGTGTATGCGTGTGTGTGTGTGTGTGTGTGTGTGTGTGTGTGTGTGTGTGTGTGTGTGTGTGTATGTATGTATGTATATATTATATTCGTTTTTCTTTTTCTTTTGTGGATTAAAGCAAAAACAGATCTGCCGGTCTTCTGTGCAAGTTTTAAAATGATAGCTGGAATATGAATGTCTCCCATCTACATTTTGCATGTGATCTCTGCATTGGTAAAAGGGAAGTGCAATAAAACATATCAACTAATTCAATTTTATTTAACCAGAATCACACCAAAGGTGCAGATGGAAAAAGGGGAGCAGTTGGGTATGCAAGAACAATCTGACTGCTCTCAGGAAAAAAATCTTGGCCTACCATATGTTTAGGCATGTGAAGTAGGGTTGGAATGCAGGCAGCAGACACCTTTTAAGGCTTCATGCACACAGGACTTTAACCACTTGCCGACCGGCGTCTGACGGCGACAAAGTGGCTGGATATCGCAGATCCCGCACTGTGAGGGCATGCTCACTGTGTTCCGGGGGGCCCAGGGAGCGGGTTGGGCGGACTCGATCGCCGCCGGCTACCCGCGATGCCCCCGCAGTGAAAGAAAGGAGGTCCGTGTATGTAAACACGGATTTCTGTTCTCATTGAGGGGGAAGAGCTGTGATCACAGGCTTCCTGTATATGGAAGCCGTGATCACTCCCCTCCCCCTGCCAGCCCACATACAGTTAGAACACACCCAGTGAACACAGTTAACCCTTAGAGTGCCCCCTCCAGGTTAACCCCTTCACTGCCAATTGCATTTACACAGTAATTGGTGCATTTTTATAGCACTGATCACAGTATAAATGCCAATGGTCCCAAAAAAGTGTCAAAATGGTCCGACATGTCCGCCGCAATGTCGCAGTACCGCTAAAAATCTCAGATCGCCACCATTACTAGTAAAAAAAAAAACGTATAAATGAATTCTCATCCGTAAACGCGGCAACTTTTGCGCAAACCAAAAAAAAAATTTCACCAAAAATGTGGTAGAATATACATCGGCCAAAACAGATGAAGAAAACTTTTTTTTATATATACATTTTTTTTTTTTATTTTTTTTTTTTTGCAATATTGTCGCTCTTCTTTTGTTTATAGTGGTGATCAGAAATGACGCAAAGGGGATCAAATACCACCAAAAGAGAGCTCCATTTGTGGGAAAAAAAAGGATGCAAATTATGTTTGGGTACAGGTACAATGTCTCAAAACCGCGCAATTTTCAGTTAAAGCGACGCATTGCCGAATCGCAAAAAGTGCTCTGGTCCTAAAGTGTGAAAACCTTCCAGGGCTGAAGTGGTTAAAAAAATGTCCAAAAAAACGTCAGTAGCATATCAGTGATTTTTTTTCAGCTTTTACCTGCGTTATATTACCGAGGTGTTTGCACATTTTTAAAGGGCCAGCGGTTTTTTTTTCCCAATTGATCTTAAAAGTCCAAAAACGTTGGGATTGTCGTTTTTGAGCGTTTGAACGTTTTTACAGCTGAAAAACGTCTCTCAGAACCCTCTGGTCTTGGGTTTTTTTTACAGCTCAAAAACGTCACTGCTAATTCCTCCCATGGGTATGCAAGTGCTCAAATCTGCCATTCCCTATCTACACACACACCACTTTGAAACCAAGGGCCTCGACAATATACAGAAATTTTTCATTGGCCCTTCGGTCAAGACGTGGGATGCCCCGTGGGATGCCCTACAGGAGGAGTATGATATCCACCCTAGCGCCAGGTTCGACTTCATGTGCATCCAGCACTTCCTCTCAAAACATCCTATCCCTCCCCTTCAAGTTCACCAGAAAGCATGGGAATTCTTTAACTCACCAAACTCCAGCCAATCTGGTACATCTTTCTTCTACAACCTATTTCAGGACAAACTCTCATTCACAAAAGAAGCTCACATAACGAAATGGGAAAAGGACCTAAACAAAACATACTCACCACGGCACTGGCAGGGGGCCATCCTCTCTATTCAAAAATTCTCCCATTGCACGGCCCACTGGGAACTAATGTTAAAAATATCCATGCGCTGGTACTACACGCCTGCTAGACTCTCTGCCTTTGCCCCCGATAACTCCCCTCTGTGCTGGCGCAATTGTGGCAAAGTAGGTAACCTTATACACATCTTTTGGGACTGCCCCACCCTGAGCAATTTCTGGATAGAAGTCCTTAGGGTCATCTCTAATGTCACCTCGCAAATTATCCCCACTGAAGCTGGTCTAGCCATCCTAAATCTTGGCATAGACTCTCTCACCACTCACTTCAGGCCCACGGTCACTCACATACTGTTGGCAGCTAGAACGGCTATAGTCAGACTATGGAGATCACCAGATACCCCTCTAATTGCTGAAGTGATACGCTTAACAAAGCAGAACTATGTGTTCGAACAAATGCTTGCAGTTAATGCCCTGAAAAGATCACAATTTGACACCTGCTGGGCCTCTTGGTCCACCCTTTACCCATCAGATTAGCTGATCTGATCCCATCTATACTGTTAAAATGTTTACTGTATCTATGAACATGTGAAGACAATGCTTACGTATTTCTCATGACCTCACCTCTCCACATCACTGTATGATGTACCCCCCCTTTCCATCGCTTTTGCTTACTGTCTGTATGCCCCCATGTTTACTGTATGTTTACTCATAAACTTATTAAAAAAAAATTAAACAAAAAAAAAAAGTCACTGCTAAAAAGTTGATAACAGCCTATGTGTGCATGAACACCTAGGATAACATGATGGAGAGTTTGACTGTAGAAAAAAACGTCTGCAGATAAAAACAGCTTCTGTAAAACAGTCAAAATGTCCTGTGTGCATGAGGCCTAATACTGGCTTATCAGTAGGCAAACCTTGATCAGATAAAGATTCTATCCCCCCTAGATGAGCATTAGCTGACAGTATGTGTGTGGCTGGGTTGTGTACATTTTTTTTTTTTTTATTCCATTTTCATATCAATTCAAATGTTTGTCTTTTTCGAACTTCTGTCTGGGACAATTTTTGCAAATTCTCACGTTAAAATCATCATTATTTTGCTAGAAAATTGGTACTCCCAAACATTATATATTTTATGAAAGCAGAGTCTCTGCAGAATAAAATCGTAGCTGTTGATATTTTTTTGTCCCACAATATTTGCTCATCCATCGATCTAATACAAATTTTCTGCAAAAAAATACTTTTACATTTTGGTGCACACACAATCTAGAACCCGTTTTTGTTTTGGTAAAATATAAACGATCATGTTGCTTGAATAAAAAAGGTGCCAAACATGTCAAGATTTAAAATTGTGCACGCCTTTGAAATGGCAACCAACTACAGTGCCTAAAATTGTCCATAGGTAACACTTTAAAAGCCTTTACAGGTTATCAGTTTAGGGCTAATCATGAAGTAGGGCCCTATAAGAATTGCTTTCCCTTTGAGATTCGCAGTGATTCCTCATGTGTGTTGCAATCACGGTTTATATATATATATGCGTTGGTTCAGGGTTCACTTGTCACGGAAGAGACTGGGGAGCGCATGTTTATCTCCTATGTGGCAAGCTGTGCTTACCGCTGTCCTGGGTTCCTCAGAGCAGCCCGGGAACCACTACTGCGGCAGCGGAAAGGGCACCCTTTGCAGTGCTGTAAAAGTGTTCCAGCAGCTGTAAAGTCAACCAGATCACTTTTACAAGACAGCCAATTGCCGGCTGAAAAAAAAACTGTTGCAGTTAGTCATAATCCCTGATCTAGCTACTTGCTGACAGGTGGTTTTTATATGTATGTCAGTCAGTGGTTATGTTTTTTAAGCAAGCGTTAATATTAAAGAAAATAAAAAGAAAAGCCTGTTTTCACCATCTAACACACATTGTTATGCACTACCAATCATCGCTGTAACCTTCCTAAAAACAAACCCTGTCCTTATGCTGAAGCTCTCTTTTGTAAAACAAGAATAAAAATACTTAGAGTGAAACGCTTGCCATCCCAACACCCATGCTGGTAAACGCTGCTCTGTTCCTGAAAAATCACTCCTCAGAATCTGCTGGAAAAAAACAATTTTCTTGGCAGTATTGATTTCCCTGGTCCCCCACAGTTCTGGGGTGGCGTGGAAGTTTTTGGTCTTCTGAGCAGACTTTAGAGGGCAATTTTTCAGGAACAGATCGGTGCTTGGTGGCCCCAGAGGCAGGTGAGGTAGGCATTTGCAATTTTCTTTTCCAGAGTAAGTTTGCCTGGAGAACTTTTTGTATAGCAACAAAGTTGCTCATGCTGTGCCTCATACTGCTTTAAAGCAGTATGAATCACAGCAGCATTGTCAGTTGGGGGGAGGGGGGGTAATGTGAAATGTATTAGCAAATTAAGGCTGAGTTCACACCTATGCGAATTGGATGCGGCTTAAACCGCATCCAATTCGCAGGACACTTGAAAACACATTGTTTGGGTACACCTTAAAAAAAAGAAAATCGGTTCGCCTGTAAACTGATACATTCTGCTTGAGAGCTTGTGCTGTCAGTCTATGAAAATAGAAGATAGCAAGCTTAAGGCCTCATACACACGGACGTTTTTTGACGCCGGCGTTTTCTGGCATTTTTTTTCAGCTCTCCATGTTAGTCAATGGCCGCATAAAAACGCAGATGTTTTTGAGCTGTAGATGGCGTCGGCGTTAGTGAGCTGAAACTAGAACCCACGGCCAGCGCGTTCTGAGGCTGTAACGTTTTGGCATTTTTTGACGCCGACAAACGCCAACTAATATTGTAGCGGCATTAACGGCGTTTTTTGACGCTAACTTTTTTAGGTTGAAAAATTGCAGAGGGATGATTTATTTTAAAAAAACGCCTATTGACGCCGACGCTCACTAACGCCGAAAAACGCTGATTTTTTTTCCTTGACGTCGGGCCCGACGTTTTGTTTATTTTTTTAAGAAACTTCCGTGTGTATGAGGCCTAAAAAAGGAAACAAATAAAGCCATCACATTTAGGAATTGGTAGGCTGCAATATGTTTGCTTTTGCATTTAACCACTTCAGCTCCAGAAAGTTTAGCCCCTTCGTGACAGGCATTTTTTGTGATGCATTACTTTAACTGACAATTGCGCGGTCGTACAACGCTGTACACAAAGAAGTTTGTCCTTTTTTCCCCACAAATAGAGCTTACTTTTGGTGGTATTTGATCACCTCTGCGGTTTTTATTTTTTGCGCTATATTTTGAGTCCAATTTTGAAAAAAATGTTTTACTTCTTGCTATAAAACGTACCCAATAAAAAAAATATAAAAAATCGAATTTCTTCATCATTTTAGGCCAATATGTACTCTGCTTCATATTTTTGGTAAAAAAAAGTCCAGTAAGCATATGTTGATTGGTTTGGGCAAATGATGGGATATATTTTTGGAATTTTTTATTTACATTTTTTTTTTTTTTTTTTACTAGTAATGGCGGCGATCAGCAGCTCGTAGTGGAACTGCGATATTGCGCTGGACAAACTGGACACCTAACTGACACTTTTTGGGAACCAGTGACACTAATAGTGATCAGTGCTAAAGAAAAATCTGCACTGTCACTGTACTAATGACACTGGCAGGGAAGGGGTTAAGATCAGAGCAATCAAAAGGTTAAATGTGTTCCTAGGGAGTGCTTGCTAAGTGTGTGTGTGTGGGGGGGGGGGGGGGTGCTTATACTGTGGAAAGGCAGAGATCTGTGTTTATGCTTGGCAGAAATGCAAGATCACTGCCTTCCCTTGTCACAGAATTTCAATCTGCCTTGTTTTGTTCTGCCTGTGCCTCGAGCAATCGGCGGGTCCCAGAGGACATTGTGTCCGCAGGACCTGCTGATTGGCTCCTGCTGTGTACGTGATTCTGCAGAGTGGCTGCCCTGCTGCAACAGGTTAATACTGCTTTAAGAAATGTTACTGCAGAAAAACTGCGTTGGCTTTGTTTTTCCTTGTAACCGCTTCTAAAAGCATTCATTTTTGACTTACTGTGACCAATTATAAAACAGACCATTTCAGTTGATGGCAAATGCCATACTACAAAATCTTAGTCTTGATCCCTTTATTCCCCTTAATGTGATGACCCTCAGTCTAGAGAATTTTGCATGCAATTTGCCTATGTACTGAGAGAATCTTGTGTTATGACCTTTCCTTTTTTACAGCATGATACGTGTCCTGTATGCAGGAAAAGTCTGAGTGGGCAGAACACTGCAACCAACCCCCCAGGACTTTCAGACCTGAATTTCTCTGCATCTTCTGCTTCTTCCTCATCTTCCACCTCCCCTACTGAAGAAAATAACTCTGCCAACAATTCCTGAGCAACTGAAATTGGATGGGGGAGCAGTTGCCGTGCACCTGCACCTCCTTCCGCCCTCTCGCCTGCTGTTTTTGTCACCACTGCATTCAGAGCCGAAAGGAACAGAGCACAGGGGTTCCTAAGAGAAGAAAAAAAAATGAAAAACAGACTTTTTAAGGCTTTTGGGGGTTGAGTCTAGATTTCTCTTCCTCCTCACCAAGTGGGAGCAGCTGGTAACCAAAGTGTGACATCTAATATGGAAGAGACTGAGTGGGTGTGTTTTTTTTTTGTTTTTTTGTTTTTTTTTTTCTGTGAAGGGTTTGGGTTTCCTCTTTTAAAATATAGAGGTGCGGTAACTCCTTTTTATCATTTTTATTTTTTAATGCTTTGAAGTTTTTAATCTCTAAATTAAACATGTATGATACTGCTCCTGGTGTGAGCAGTGACTGCACCATACTTGAAGGATGTGTCTTCTTCAGTGAGATAAATTGTGTGTAGAATGTGCCATACTTGTGACTTGAGTGACACACAGCACTTGACTATCTGTGGTTCAAGTTCCATGTCTCATAATCCTTAAAGACTACTCTGTATAGTGCTAAGGTTCCATTTGACAGTATTGGTATTTGTTTTTGTTTTTTGTGTCTCTACCTAGTCTTAATGTTTCTCTATATGCATACATGGCATGGTGTTTGAGCCCATTTTGTCAGTACAGTCTGCTCATAAGCTAATGTTGAGCTACAGATTTGCTATAAAAGCAAACATATATACTTAGGAGATATGCAGAGCAATTTGTGTGGCAGGTCCTACTACACTTTTTATTTTATTTTTTTGGCAGTCTATTTGTTCTCAGTACCAGGTACTTAAGGTATCCATTTTGACACCATCACGCAGATGACTAGCAGTTTAGTACCCATTTTCCTTAGTGTTCTCTTGGAACCTGGATTTTGGAAACAATTTCCCAGGAGAAATATGGATGTTGAGACTAATTTCCAAGAGTCTGGTGCTAACTATCTTCTCATGTAGCACGCATCAAGTCAATGCTTCCTTTTTTTTTTTCTGGTTTTACAAGTGGCTTTGTAACAGTTGAGGAAAGAAACCATGGGCTTTGCTGAGCATTGCACAGAATTCATCATATTTATTGTGTGTGTGTGTGTGTGTGTATGTATATGTGTATGTGTATATATTAGTACAGACCAAAAGTTTGGACACACCATTCAAAGAGTTTTCTTTATTTTCATGACTATGAAAATTGTAGTCACACTGAAGGCATCAAAACTATGAATTAACACATGTGGAATTATATACATAACAAAAAAGTGTGAAACAACTGAAAATATGTCATATTGTAGGTTCTTCAAAATAGCCACCTTTTGCTTTGATTACTGCTTTGCACACTCTTGGCATTCTCTTGATGAGCTTCAAGAGGTAGTCACCTGAAATGGTTTTCACTTCACAGGTGTGCCCTGTCAGGTTTAATAAGTGTGATTTCTTGCCTTATAAATGGGGTTGGGACCATCAGTTGTGTTGTGCAGAAGTCAGGTGGATACACAGCTGATAGTCCTACTGAATAGACTGCTAGAATTTGTATTATGGCAAGAAAAAAGCAGCTAAGTACAGAAAAACGAGTGGCCATCATAACTTTAAGGCTGGGTTCACACTATCCGACAAAAAAACGGTCCTACTTTGATCCTACACTGCTGTGCGATTTACGGTCCTACATAGGGTCAAAGTCAGACAGTTTGTCTGTGAACAGGGATCCGACTTTGATCCCGACAATGCCAGGCACTTTGTGCTCTGGGGATCTTGAAGGGGAACTTCACACCATATTTTTAAAGAAAAAACTGGCATGGGGTCCCCCTCCAGGAGCATACCAGGCCCTTTGGTCTGGTACGGATTTTAAGGAGAACCCCATGCCGAAAAAACAGCGTGGGGTCCCCCCCAAAATCCATACCAGACCCTTATCCGAGCACACAACCCGGCAGGCCAGGAAAGGGGGTGGGGACGAGCGAGCGGCCCCCTCCCTCCTGGACCATACCAGGCTGCGTGCCCTCAACATGGGGAGTATGGGTGCTTTGGGGCAGGGGGGGCTCTGCGCCCCCCACCCCAAAGCACCTTGTCCCCATGTTGATGAGGACAAGGGCCTCTTCCCGACAACCCTGGCCGGTGGTTGTCGGGGTCTGCGGGCAGGGACTTATCGGAATCTGGAAGCCCCCTTTAACAAGGGGGGGCCCCCAGATGCCATCCCCCCACCCTATGTAAATGAGTATGGGGTACATCGTACCCCTACCCATTTACCTGGAGAGAAATGTACACAAAAAAACCACACAGCTTTTTAAAATATTTTATTAAATCCGCTCCGGCGTCTTCTCCCCTCTCCGGTGTCTTCTTTTCTTTGGCTCTTTTGCGGGGTCTTTCATCTTCTGAGGGGTCTTTTCTTCTCCTCTGCGGCGTCTTCTGCTCTTTTGCCGGTCTTCTCCGCTGTCCTCTTCCCTCTCTTCTTCTTCTTCTTTTCTTCTTCTTCTTCTTCTTCCCATGTTGACACGACGCGTTCTCCTTCAAGAATGCCCTCGCCGCTCTGTGCTGTGCCTTATATTGGCATGGGGCGTGGCCACCAGATGACATCACCTGGAGGTCCCGCCCCATATGAGGTCACATCCTGGGGCGGAGCTGTGACCTCATATGGGGGCGGGACCTCCAGGTGATGTCATCTGGTGGCCACGCCCCATGCCAATTTAAGGCACAGCACAGAGCGGCGAGGGCATTCTTGAAGAACGCGTCGTGTCAACATGGGAGACCAGGTCAATGGCACACAGAGTTCTAGCAGCAGACACATCTCTACAAAAACTGTTAAGGGGAGACTGTGTGAATCAGGCCTTCATGGTAGAATATCTGCTAGGAAACCACTGCTAAAGAAAGGCAACAAGCAGAATAGAATTGTTTGGGCTAAAGAACACAAGGAAATGGACATTAGACCAGTGGAAATCTGTGCTTTGGTCTGATGAGTCCAAATTTGAGTTCCAACCACCGTGTCTTTGTGCGACGCAGAAAAGGTGAACGGATGGACTCTACATGCCTGGTTCCCATCGTGAAGCATGGATGAGGTGGTGTGATGGTGTGGGGGTGCTTTGATGGTGACACTGTTTGGGATTTATTCAAAATTGATGGCATACTGAACCAGCATGGCTACCACAGCATCTTACAGCGGCATGCTATTCCATCCGGTTTGCGTTTAGTTGGACCATCATTTATTTTTCAACAGGGCAATGACCCCAAACACACGTGACCCCAAACCCCAAACACACCTCCAGGCTGTGTAAGGGCTATTTGACCAAGAAGGAGAGTGATGGGGTGCTGCGCCAGATGACCTGGCCTCCACAGTCACAGGACCTGAACCCAATGGAGTGGAGATGGTTTGGGGTGAGCTGGACCGCAGAGTGAAGGCAAAAGGGCCAACAAGTGCTAAGCATCTCTGGGAACTCCTTCAAGACTGTTGGAAGACCATTTCAGGTGACTTCCTCTTGAAGCTCTTTAAGAGAATGACAAGAGTGTGCAAAGCAGTAATCGAAGCAAAAGGTGGCTACTTTGAAGAACCTAGAATATGACATATTTTCAGTTGTTTTACACTTTTTTTATTCCACATTTGTTAATTCATAGTTTTGATGCCTTCAGTTTGAATCTACAATTTTCATAGTCATGAAAATAAAGAAAGCTCTTTGAATGAGAAGGTGTGTCCAAACCTTTGGTCTGTACTATATATGTGTGTGTATGTATGTGTATATATATATATGTATATGTATATATGTGTGTGTGTGTGTGTGTGTGTGTGTGTGTGTGTGTGTATATATATATATATATATATATATATATATATATATATACAGGAAATATTTAATGCTGCTTTTTATGAGGATTTTTTGTTGGAGCATATGATCTCATTTTAGGCACAGGAGGAAAGGTCACAAAGAACTTCTGACATTTCCATTCCACATATTAAATGGCTTTTATAAACCCTATTTATCAAATAACAAAGGTGCTTCATTTTCTAAGCCCAGTACTTTGATAGCTGTAGAGCCATCTTGGTATCTGCAGTTTACAGACTTCATTTCTCCATTATGAATCCTCTACAGCTTGTATTACTTGCAACTATTTACTAGCTTATCGGGAAGCCCACTACGCAGGATTCATTTCTGTGATGTAAGAAACAGAAAATACAGAGATGTAGACTCCACAGGTTCAATAGTCTCTGCATTTCATCTTAATCAGGACATTGCCTTTCACTCTTTGTGCCCAGCTCCGATTCACAGAGGAGCTTTCACTTCACTGTCTTGATGTGGTTCTGACTGTTCAAATGTATCTGTGTGACCAATACTTCATGATTACCCCTCTTCCTCCATTCAAGGCTCACTCCCTAGTACTTAGGAGTGCTTCTTGGGGGGTTCGCATTAGGCTTCTGCTTGCAGAATTTGAAGAAAAATATTTCCATATGGGAGAAGAGGTCCACCACCCAAGGACACTAGCAAAAAAACAAGGGCTCAGAGTAGGGTGGCGCTAGACACCTGGACTTCAGTTTACAAATTTTTGCAAGCTTTACCAGGTGGATGAGTCGGCTGCTTGTAATGCTAGCTTTGGATGTCATGTAAGGCCAGAACTGCGGCATTCCCAGTTTTGTTTTTGTTAGGACTGTTAGCAGTTTGCTGTGTTTCCAGACCCACACTTGTGCTGCTTTAAGTTGTGTCAATGAACCAGGAAGAAAAGCGGATTTATGTACTTGCTGTAAAAACCTGGTCATTGAAGGACATGAGTGCATCATCTGAATATATAGTATATTTTGATACAGCTTTTGCCAATGTCCAATCCTCCTGTAGTTTGTAGTAGAGCCCAAAGGTTTAAGACCTCCTTTGTTGCTTGATTAAATTCCTGAGAAAAAGGATTTTAAGGTGAGTACGAAAATCCAATATTGTAATCCTGTAGTACAGGACACAGAATGAATATTTTTAGACCCTGTGTTATAGGCTGCTACCATCTGGTGATTGGACATTGGAAAAAGCTTTGTTGGGCGTGCATCTATAACTCCACCCTACTCTGTGAGTCTTTGATTTTTTGCTAGTGTCCTCAGGTGGTGGACCTCTTCTCCTATATCATTTTAATTTTTTTTATTTATTTTTTTTTCTTCAACTTTGCTTTCTTCTACAATGACAATAGAAACAGTGTATCTGGTTTGGTGTAACTGGTGTACTTTAACCATACCTGGGCCACACAGTGTGGGAACAGCCTGTAATGTTGCTTAGGGCCTTGGATCCTCCTGGGGGGGAATCACCTTGGCACTGAGTGCAACAAGTGTAGTTGGCTGTTGCGTGCTATAGAGCTTCAGGAATGTGGTATATTCCTATGTTTCCCAGACCCTGAAGACCCCTCCAGGTAAATGCCCTTTGTGCTACGATTAATGTTAGTTGTTGACTTTACATTGTGTTTAACATGCGTTAAAGGCAAGTTAAAAAAGCTCTATGCGCTTTTGAAAAGCCTAGGTTTGTTCTTGGCTGCTGTGCACCAGGCCTAACTCCCTGCAAGCACATGCCAGTGAATTTATGGTGCATTACCATAGACTTGAATAAAAGGAGTTGAGATACTTTAACTTCTTCCAAACTCTACATGAAGCTTCATTTTTGAAGCATAGCAATGCAATGCAAAGTCTTCATGTTTTGATAACACTGTGTGCTGTCCATAGTATTGTAGACTGCTTTACTAGGATTTAATATGAGTTAAGAATGCGTCTCAAACTTCTGCTTTTTAATTCCCCATATGAACAGGGCCTTAATAGAGCAATAGCTGGCCAGAACGCAAAAGTGCAAGGCTTCTTTTACATTCCTACCTTCTGGACCTGAGTAAGAAGTGGATCTTCCTGCTCTACAAGTGGTAAAAACAGGAGAATGAAGAGGACTTGGAGATAGGAGGCTGCAGAAGATTTCTTCCTCTCAGGCTCAATGTAGACATGCTCAGTTTTGCTCTACACAAAAGCCTCTGCATCATTGCACCTGACTCTCCTCTGTCTTGCCATGCCCCTCTAGGTACGAAGACCTGCAAAGTCTGAAAGACATTCCCCATTCACGAGCAAATAGAATGGGAAATTTATGACAAATGGGGTACTCCTGAAAAGATTTTCACTCCTCCCAAGAATCATTGCTTGGCCATATCCATTGAAAGAATTAAAAAAAAAGTGGGCTGTTCAGGTAGAGTTGACCCTGCTACCTTAGTCCTAAACATCTTACTGTCCCTATAGTGTACAGAGAGTGTGTAGAGTATAGTATACTGTTCCTTCAAAGGCCAAATCCCCCCCTCCTTCCCAATCTGATCACTGGATTTAAAAAAAATCCTTACAGTATCTAAATGCCCTTCTAATTTTTTTTTATTTTTTATTATTTAACTTGCCTTAAGCCATAGTCATGTGAAACTTCACCCCCAAGTCTTCTCTTCTGTTTACTTCCTGCTTGTGCTGTTTCTTAAGATGTCCACATCAGTGCTTTGCAGGACATGGGCGCTATTGGATGTCCCAGCGGAGGTGGGGTGCTCTCAGGATCCAGAAGACAACATAAAAATTACAAATCAGCAAATCATTTTTTTTTTGGGCGGGGGGGTGGTCAAAGATATTTATTCTGAAGCAGGGCTTTACAGATTAATCTTACAGATCCAGCCCTGCAATCAGCTATTGCTGCAACTACTTGGACAAGAGACATGAACAATCAACATGATCTTGTTTTTCAGGCCCGAGTTCTGGTGGAACAAACCTTTCCTTCTACCCTACTTTTCTGTGTTGATGGCATTTAAGAAGTCATGACGCAGATATCCAGAATGGCTCTCATTTCTGTCCACATGCACAGAATCTTATGACCAGAAGCCTGATTGGTTAAAGCGGTCTATAAAAGATGCCTTTTGAAATAGGGTTTTGTCTTTGAGAACACCCTTGACAAGCTCATAAGGGGTCACAGAAGGAAAAGTCATCCTTCCACAATGGAAGGCTCCAAAACACCCCTTCATGGGGACTTCCATCTCATCTAAACTAAAAGCACCTCATCCCTTTTCCCAGGTTTCATCTTCCAACACAGTCCATTCAATCAACCCCAAAACCTTCTTCACTTTAAATGGATGCCCTTTCTCCAAAGAGATGGGGGATGCCTGTTGCAGTTTGCATTCCTCCCAGACCTGCGGGTTCAGTCGATTGGTTTCAAAATGGTACAAAATAATTTCAAACTTTGGCTCCCCAGTACTTCTCTCAAATCCAGCCAAAATCTGTCCAAAGACCACAGAATGTTCTGCACCATCTTATGTCCAAGGGAGTGGTCATGTGGTGCCTCTGGAGGAAAGGTTAGGGGAATTCAAACTTGTTCAATAGTGCCAAAACCCAGTGGGGATATTTGTCCTATTCTTGACCTAAAATACATAAACCCGTACCTTTTTTTGAGTTCCAGTTTCACATGGAATCTGCGCGATCTGTAATTGCCTTTCTGAAACAAAGGAAATATCTGACATTCAATATGCCTACCAACATATTCCTATTTACCCACCTCATCAGTGCTTTCTGAGCTTCGCAGTAGGAGACAAATCCTTCCAATTTGCACTGCTATTCAGCCTACCCTCTGTCCCCAGACTATTCACAAAGGTTCACCCCTATTTGCCATATTAAAGTGTATCAACCCCAAACCAAAAATGTAATATTGCAACTTACTAGCTCTTGGTCTGCAAATATCACACATCTGTCCCCGGGTGGCTATGTCACCTCTCCATTATATTTATAGGGGGGGGAGTAATGGTTGTCACCCTAGGCTGCGCTCCTGATCTCAACTACAGTCATGTCTGTAATCTGTTCTCCGTTATGTGAGGGGCAGGGAAATGGATTACAAAAGATATACTAGGAAGAAAGATATTCTTCTGAGCAGCTCATTTGAAGTGACGAGGGTGTTGCTCTATTTGGCAGCCACAGCCTCTATCCCAAAAACGGACTCTGTCTTGCCAGCTGGTTCTTGTAAAGGACACTCTGCTTCTAAGTCCACTGTTGCTAGGTAGACAAGACAACTCGTTGCAAAGACTCATGCTCTAAAAGATTAAGTTCCTCCAGTACCTTCACATGTTCACTTCACCAGATCGATTGGGGTTTCCTTGGCTTTCCAACGTCAAGCATCTGTTGCCCTGCTTGGAAGGTCTCTGTTTTTTCGGTTCATACCTTCTATACGTTTTACCAGGTGGATGTCCAGACCTCTGCAGATGCAGCCTTCGATCAAAGTTTTCAGCAGCACTTGGTGTTGGATATTTGACTCATTGTTTATTTTGTTGGGCCTGTTTGCACTGTTCTGTTTGTCTTAATGTTGCCTACGTTTCTATGTCATTGCTTGGGGACATTTCATGGTCTGTGAATATCCAGCCTGTGTCCTATACAGTATGATTAAAATAAAATGCGTTTAGATTTACCTGTAAATTCCAAGTCTTGGAGTACAGTAAATGACACAGGCCACTGTCCTCTGTTACTTTGCTTTACTTACAGGATGTAGTGGGGTTATAGGAGTATACCCAGGGCCGCTGATAAGCCAGTACAGCCAGCCCTGTTGTACCGGGCCCATCCAGCAGGGGGGGGCCTGTGCAGCTTCACAAATGTTGAGTCAAGAAAATAAAAATAAAACTCTAATTTACACCCCGTGGGGCTGCATTAAGAGCTGGCTGTGACATGCAGTCAGGAGTCGTCATGCTGAGGTGGTTGGAGAACGGAGCACACAGCGGGCCTGCAGCAGCTGTAGGAGGGAGGATTTTACTCTCACCTCCTTTGAACAGCAACCTGACGTGTGTGGGAGAAAGCAGGCAGAATGGGCACTGGCCAGGGGCGGCATCAGGCAGGTGCTTTAGCTCCGCCATCATTTCTTATAGCGCCCCCATTAGCAGCTGCTTAGAGCGTTCTGGGAAGATATTCCCTGTTTTGAGCCCGGGTCTGCTGCTTGTTGTGATGACTGCAAGCAGACTCTGCTCCTGATACCATTGCTGTTCCCATCCCCCGGCCCGCCCCCATGTGTGCAAAACACAGGTCTCTTATTTGTCCAGATGAACTGCAGACAAGTCAGATGCAGAACTTGACATTACCATATCACTGTCCTGACCTGCAAAAGGAGGGTGGAGTGAAGACTCTCAGGCTTATCAAATCAGCCTGCGTCCATGCTGCAACTCCTCCCCTTTCCTCTGCCGCCTTGTTTTGAGTTGCAATACCAGAGGAGAACAAGAAGATAAAATGAGCCCTCAGCTAAACTCCCCCACGTGAGTCTTTTTTCTGTACATTGATCAGAGAGGGGAGAATAATCTTGTACAGCAGCCTGGACAGTCAGAGCTCCTTGTTTTAGTGGAGGGAGCAGAGGAAAGCATTCCCTATATATGTGCTGTTTTAGTCCTACACCAGGAGGCTGCTGTTAAAAATCCTCAGGGACAGTGTCAGAGGGAACACAGACACCACGTTTTCCTTTCTACAATATATAAGAAATCATGTTTCCTATATGCTATACTGCATGTCTACATGAGACTCTCTGACTGAGAAAAAAAGAATGCAGGTTCTGTGTGTTGTCTATTCCCCCCTTTCCTTGCTTCATCTTTAACCCTTAGGGCTCCTTCACACTAGCTGTGCTCTCTGTAGAGCAGTAAAAATGTGTTATATCATCTCATCAGGGAATGGATTTCTTTTCCATTTTGTTTAGTGGATTAGATTGGAGTAAATGGACACAAGTCCGTTTACATCCATCACTCTATAGAAGTATATGGAGGGTAAGATCAGGTCTGTCTATATAGATATTAAAGAGGTCTGTTCTTATCTGAAAACAATATTATTTCTGAATAATCAAATTTATAACAGGCTGGAGAAAGATGGGTGGGGTTAAGGGTGGGGCTGAAGGGGGCCCTGTTAGGTAGGCTGTAGGGGGCCCCATGATTTCTATCAGCGGCCCTGAGTATACCCATAGGGCATGCCCAGCAAAGCTTTTCCCAGTGTCCTATTACCTGAAGGCAGCAGCCTCTATATTGCAGGATCTGTAATAATCCAGCCTGTGACGCATGCTGTACTGCCAAGATATGGAATTTACAGGCCAGTTAAAAATTCCTTTTTCTCAATCGTTCATTGACGGACGCAACCTCCTATTCTTGACGTGGGGTTTATGCAGCTTTCATTAGGAGTGGACTAGGCAGAACTAAGTTCAGCTCAAAGCAGACACAGCCCCTCCCAAGGGGCAGTCCTCACTTGGCATAACCCCTCCAGCCCTGCTCAGCAACAGTTTTTTATGCCTGGTGCAAGGAGTAGGACCTGGCTCCCTGCTGGGATCTGCGGTTCCCCATTCTTTCTCATTTTTTTTCAAGAATTCTGATGAAGAATACAATCAAGCAGCCGGCTGGGTGACAGGCTGGATATCATAGATCCAGGGAGTCTCCCAAGCAGGGCCGACGGATGCGAGCCGACCCTTAGCTGTACGCAGGGTCGGCTGCGTCAGGCCTCGTTCTGTGCGAGGCGGCCGGTGGGTTAAACATCACACCTAGGACCAGGCACCCAGTGTCAGTATCACGGGTGCTGCATGGCCGGCAGCTCCCCCATTTCGGTGGGGTGGCAGGACTACTTCTGGTGGCTACCCGCTGCGCCCGTCCAGAGTGGTGAGTACCCCCCCACCGTCGGAGGGCGGGGCGATAAGGGGGGGTGACAGGTGGTGCCCCCCTTTTTCCCTAGGTATAGGTGTTCTGCCTATCCTCTGGTTTGCCCCCCCCCACTCATGGCTGTAGCTCTCCCTGCCTGCATGGGTCCCCCTGGGGGTTGTGGCCCCCATTTGCCTGTATCCGGTCTCACGGCCGCCATTTTCCTGTAGCCGACCGCCTGTATGCAACGGCCGCCATTTTGCGGTGGCCGGCCGCTGTGTTCGGCCTCTAGTGCCTACGGAGGCCATTTTGGTGTGGTCCGCTGTATACTGGCTTAGATTGCTGGCTGGGTGGGCGGCCCTGCTTCTGGCGCAAATACAGGCCGGAAGAGTGCTCCTGACGTGGGGATCATGAGCAGAGGGACCGGCAGCTACAGCAGCACAGCTCCTGGGGCGGTGGGTGAGTCCGCTTGGGGCCCTAAGGCAGAGACTGTGGGGCGGTGTTGGACACACAAATCCGGTGGTGGCATCCGGGGTGCCGGCTATGGCGGCCGAAGCTGGGGCTTCCCAGCCAGGGGTCTCCGGTGGGTACCAGGCAGCGCTGGGACCAGTGGTCCCGCTGCACACTTTGACGGCCCTCCTGGTGGGATACTTCTCCTGGGCAGAACCGATCCGTGACCGCAGGGTGGCGAGTAAACGGCCACCCCGTCCTCTGGGGAGGACTCGGAGCCGGAGGGGGGCTACGTGGTGTCGGGGACCCCCCTGGAGCTGTCGGATGGTGAACTCGGGGACCCCTCGGATGAAAAGGAGGAGCCCTCAGGGGCCACCGTGGCTCGTGAACGGGCTCTGGTGGGCTCATTGGTTTCAGCGGTTTGTGATACGCTGAAGCTGGGCCCGGCTGCGACTCTGGGGGTACTGTACGCTTTTGGGTCGCATAAGCCGGCCCGGACGCCTAAGGCGTTCCCCTATTTGTCGTACTTTGATCAGTTCGTTTACAAGGAGTGGCGGTGTCCTCAGGGGTCGTTCGCCTTGCCAAAACGTTTTTCTGTGCTTTATCCCTTTGAGGATACCCTGTTGCAGAAGTGGAAGTCCCCGTCGGTGGCTCGTCTGTACAAAGCGACCACTATTCCGATGGAGGGTTTCCATCCTTCAAGGACCCGGCCGACAGGAGGACAGAGGCGGTGTCAAAGGCCATGTTCCTGGTCTCAGGGTCAGCTATGCGGCCGACGCTGGCGTCTGCGCTGGTGGCACAGGAGCTTACGGAATGGGCGACTATTGTGCACCAGGCTTTGGTGACTCTCCAGGCCCCTCCGGAACCTGTGCAGATGGCAGACCAGCGGATCCAGGGACTTAAGTATCTCTGTGATATGGCCCCCATGCTATCCAAACTGTCCATGTTTACAATCGTCATCAGACGTCTGCTATGGCTGAGATGCTGGTCAGGAGACCAGGCGTCAAAGAAGGGCCTGACGGACCTGCCTTTTTGAAGGGGGTCACCTCTTTGGGGCTAAGGATTACACTGGGGGGAACAGTACTTTTTCTTCTGGAGCCCCGAAGGGGCAAGGAGCCCGGCACAGGGCGGGCCCTTCCTTCTCTACTCAGTTTTTTTTTTTCGTGCGCCACGTACCTCGAACAAGGTTTCTCAGCCTGCCAAGGCCCCCGCGGGGGGCCAGAAGCGTCCCTGGCAGCGTAAGTCCAAAAAGGCGGAGAAGTCCTCCTACGGTTCGCGGACCGGTGAACCTCGCGCATCTCGGATCTCTGGGTGCGCGAGGTGGTTTCGTCCGGGTACAAGATAGAGTTCCACACCCAACCCCCGGACAGGTTCTTCGCCTCCAATCTGAGGCTTCCCCCGGAACAGATGCAGGCCGTGTTCGAGGTCGTGCACGACCTGCTCCATCAGGGGGTGATTGTCCCGGTTCCTTCTACGGAACGTTTGTGCGGTTCTTATTCCAATCTTTTTGTAGTTCCGAAAAAAGATGGGGTCATGCCGGTCCTGGACCTGAAGGCCCTCAATTTCTTTGTGAGGGCGCGGAAATTCAGAATGGAATCTGTCCGCTCTGTGGTTTGCCCCCCCGGACATCAGAAGCGTATTTACACGTGCCCATATGCGTGCACCACCAGCGTTTCCTGCGCTTTGCGGTGGGAAATCTCCACTACCAGTTTGTGGCCCTCCCGTTCGGTCTGGCTTCAGCCCCACTGGTTTTCACCAAGCTCCTGGCCCCGGTACTGGCTCTGCTGAGGCAGAGGGGCAGCAGTGTCGGAAATGGCCCACATTCTGCGGTGGGCAGAGCTTCACGTGCCGGCAATCTCCGCCGTTCACATCCCGGGCCTCGAGAATTGGGAGGCGGACTATGTCAGTTGCCAGAAGCTGGATCAGGGAGAGTGGTCCCTGCATCCAGAGGTGTTCCGCCAGATTTGTCAATAGTGGGGCACGCCAGACGTGGACCTCCTGGCGTCCTGACTCAACTGGAAGGTGCAGGCCTTCGTGAGCAGAACAAGGGATCCGCTGGCAGTTGCGGCGGATGCCCTCATGGCTCCGTGGTCTCGGTACCGGCTGCTCTATGCTTTCCCCCCACTTCCGTTACTCCTGCGCCTGCTGCGCAGGATAGAGGCGTAAGGGATCCCAACCATTCTGGTAGCGCCAGATTGGCCTTGACGTCCTTGGTACGCTGACGTGGTGCGGATAGTGGTTGATGTTCCCTGGCGGCTCCCGCTTCGCGAGGACCTGCTCTCACGGGCCCATCTTGCACCCTGCTTTACCCTCGCTGGCTGTAACGGCCTGGCTATTGAGTCCCAGGTGTTAAAAGATGGGGGACCCTGAGTCATTCCCACTATGCTCCAAGCACGTAAGGCCACTTTGCGGAAGATCTATCACCGCACGTGGAAGGCTTACATTGCTTGGTGCGAGGCGGGGGATTGGAACCCTTGTTCCTTCTCAGTGGCTCGGGTGCTGGCCTTCCTTCAGCAAGGCCTAGATCACAAGTTGGCATTGAGCACGCTTAAGGGGCAGATTTCTGCCCTGGCGATTCTTTTTCAGCGTCGCTTGGCGACGCATTCCCTGATTCGTACCTTTGTCCAGGGGGTTCGTCATGTCTCTCCCCAGGTACGGTCGCCTTTGGTGCCTTGGGACCTTAATCTGGTCCTTTCTGTGCTCCAGAAGCCGCCTTTCGAAAATATCAGGGAAATTTCCCTGCAGCTGCTCTCGCAGAAAGTGGTCTGGTGGCTATTACATCCGCTAGGCTGGTGCCTGAGCTGGCGGCTCTGTCCTGTAGGTCCCCGTACTTGGTCATGCACAGGGACAAGGCGGTTTTGCGCCCCTCTCCCTCCTTCTTACCGAAGGTGGTCTCTTCGTTTCACACCAATGAGGACATTGTCCTCCCTTCGCTGTGTCCGCGCCTGTCTCATCCTAAGGAGGTTGCCTTGCACTCCCTGGATGTGGTTAGGGCTTTGCGGGTGTATCTGGCATCCATGACCTCGTTTCGGAGGTCCGATGCGCTTTTTGTCGCGGTGGATGGCCCGCGCAAGGGGATGGCGGCCTCGTTTGCCACCATTTCCCATTTGGATACGTCAGACAGTGACCCGTGCGTATGCTGTTCGGGGCCAGGAGCCCCCCTTTCCAGTCACGGCTCACTCTACCAGGCCAATTAGTACTTCCTGGGCTTTCCGACACCTGGCGTTGGTTTCTCAGGTGTGCAAGGCGGCCACTTGGACCTCGGTGCACACTTTTTCCAAGTTTTACAGCGTTGATGTTGCAGCTTCTTCTGATGCTGCTTTTGGCCGCAAAGTTTTGCAGGCTGGGGTGTGAGGCACGTCTGGCACCTCCCGGAGAACTCTTTTGTTGGGTACTGTTCTTGTTGCCCGCCCCTCGTTGTGACACTGCTTTGGGACATCCCCACAAGTCAAGAATAAGAGGCTGCGTCCGTCAATGAACGAATGAGAAAATAGGATTTTTTTACTTACCGTAAAATCCTTTTCTCTGAGTTCATTGACGGACGCAGCACCCACCCCTCTTCTGTTTGAGTTTGTATTGCTTGCTACGAACTGAGTTGCTGAGCAGGGCTGGAGGGGCAGTGTCTGCTTTGAGCTGAACTTCGTTCTGCCTAGTCCACTCCTAGTGAAAGCTGCATAAACCCCACATGTCAACAATAGAGGCTGCGTCCGTCAATGAACTTGGAGAAAAGGATTTTACGGTAAGACAAAAAATCCTATTTTTCTTTTAATCAATATTGTTCATAATATTTTTGGTAGATTCACCAGATTAAAAAACATAAAGAAATTTCTGACTGCCCCTTCTGCAGCCCCATCAAAAGCATCAAGGGTAGAGATGAGCGAACTTCTAGAAGTCCGGGTTCTGCTGGTTCGGCCGAACTTTGGGACAAAGTCCGGGTTCGGGTCCGGACAGAACCCGAACTTTGTCCCGGACCCCGAACCCCATTGAAATCAATGGGGACACGGACTTGTAGGCACAAAAATGGCTGCAAAATAGTCCTGGAAGGTCCTAGAGGTCTGCAAAAGGAAGGAAATGGGGGTAAGGGTGGGACAAGTGACCTACAAAGAAATGGGGACAGGGAAATAACTTTAAATATTTTTAAAAAAATAAAAACATAAAAAAAGCAAAAATGGAGATCATCTTCAAAATGGGTCTGAAAAGTATTAATTAACGGTAGAGGCCATAGAAATGTTCTAAAATCATCTTCAAACTATGTCAAAAAAGTATAAATAAGCCGGGAGAACCCATATCACTGTTCTGCAAAATGTGTGTGTCACTTTAAATGAAACCGTGAATAAGTGAACATCTGTTCTGCAAACTTATTTAAAGTCTGTGTGTCACTTTTAATGAAACCGTGAATAAGTGCACATCTGTTCTGCAAACAGAACATCTGTTCTTCACACATCTGTTTAGTCTGTGTCACTTTTATTATAGCCGC
Source organism: Glandirana rugosa (assembly GCA_018402905.1). Classification (NCBI taxonomy): domain Eukaryota; kingdom Metazoa; phylum Chordata; class Amphibia; order Anura; family Ranidae; genus Glandirana; species Glandirana rugosa. The sequence goes on from BLSH010316824.1 coordinate 768,989, forward strand.
TAATA
>BLSH010316824.1:791229-801396 GCA_018402905.1 Glandirana rugosa
CCGACATCGCTATTATAGGGGGCAAACATCAACGTGGAGGGGATAAAAGGCTTACCATAGAAATCACAGAGAATTTATCCTTCCGTAAACTTGATGTACACTAACATTCTTCACCAGCTATATAAAGGGCTATGCCCTTTTTCCCACGCGTGGATTGGAGGGGTAGACCATAAAAGTTGAATTCATCTGTCTGAAACTGCGTCCTTCTCTGATTGCATGAATTGTCCCCGGAGTTTAAACGAGAGGGGTTCTTTGACTCGTTTAAATTGTAAATGATCCAAGTCTCGCAAAACTAGGTCCTCAAAGACTTTAATGGAGGGGGCTACGTTACCCGGAGGGTTAAACGTAGAGGGATTTCTTAAATTAGAATACGTGGAGGGATTATTGTTAAGTGTGGACCTGGTGGGGTTTGTGATGAGATACCTTTGGATGTTGATTTTTCTTACAAATTTTTTAACATCAATAAATGTATCAAATTTGCTCAGTTTCTTGGGGAGAGCAAATTTGAGGCCCCTGTTAAGTACGTTAGTCTCTTCCTGCGTCAAAGTCTGTCTACTTAAGTTGAAAATACCAGATGGGGAGGTTAGGTGCGCACCCTTTTTCCCGTATCGGGAAATATATCGACCACTTCTTACAATCACATGTAGTTCAAATGCCTTCCTATTTAAGAGACACTAAAGATACCATTCGGAAAATAGGGGAGGTGCAACTACAAACGGGGGATATTATCGCTACAGCCGACGTTTCCTCTCTGTACACGAGTATCTCTCATGACTTAGGTCTAGAGGCTGTTGAACATTACCTCATGCAAGACCTTTCTCTATCAGAACCACATAGAAATTTTATATTAAGTTTGGTGGTATTTGCCACCAAGCATAATTATTTCTGGTATGATCAGAACTTTTACACACAATGTAAAGGAGTGGCCATGGGAGCGAAATTCGCTCCCTCCCTGGCCAATCTATTTATGGCCAAATGGGAGGAGGATGTCGTCTATGCCCAAAATAGACCTGAGCTTATTTTTTGGGCCAGGTACATTGACGACATCCTCCTCCTATGGCGTGGTGATCTGGAATCCCTCAATTCGTTTTTCGCTATGCTGAATACCAACGACAGGGGCATTATACTTACTTTAGAGAGCAGCAATACAAATATTCACTTTTTAGATCTTGATATTAATATCAGTAATGGTCGTCTTACCACTACGACCTTTTTTAAACCCACCGATAGAAATGGTTTTATTCCTACTGACAGCTGTCATTTTAAACCCTGGTTGAAATCCATTCCCAAAAGTCAATTTATCAGATTAAGGAGAAATTGTTCTGACACTAAGAAGTTCACTGAACAGGCTTTGATTTTAAAGGAAAGGTTCCTGGAGAAGGGGTACCCAGAGAAAGAATTGGATCATGAGATACAAGCCACTACTGCTGTTGATAGAGCTGAATTTCTAGTAGACAAACCAAAGACCCTTAAACACGATGCTAAGTGGTCTTTTTTTACAGGGTACTCCATTCAACATAGACAGATAAAGAATGTCATTAAAAAACACTGGAATGTCCTTCGCAATGACCCGATTCTTTGCTCACTTCTACCAGAGAGACCTCAAATTACTTATAGGGGTGTACCGTCACTGAGACACAGACTGGCACCAAATGTGATAAACCCACCTAAAAAACTAATGTTCTTTCAAAATATGAACGGATATTTTAAATGTCAAAAATGTCGGGTGTGTAAAATGAACAAATGTAAAAAAAGAAACATTCCTAACTTTACCTCTACCACCACTGGTCGTACTTATGACTTAAAATCTTTTAGCACCTGTGAAACAAAGAATGTGGTTTACCTCTTGACTTGCCCCTGCCAAAAACAGTATGTGGGGAGAACCACCAGGGCTTTTAGTGTCAGAGTAAATGAACACATAACGAATATTTTAAAGGGTAAAACTAATCATAGTGTACCCAAACACTATTTGAAATATCATGATAAGAACCCTGAAGGAACTCTGTTTCAAGTCATTGATAAGTATGTTCCCCCTTGGAGGGGAGGCTGGGTAAAAAGAGGTATTTCTCAATTAGAAACCTTTTGGATTTATTCCATTAAAAGCTACTATCCTTACGGAATGAATGTCGATTGGGACATCAACACTTTTATTAATAAAGCTTGATCCCTTGTCCCACCATTCCCGTTGACCTACCTCTTTTATGTATCAAAATTTATCCATTTTAAGCTTGTTTCTAATTTTATCCCCCGTAATACCTTTTATGTCCTTCTTTGGGCATATTTTGGCATTTTTACAGTTTTTTTCCCCCACCCCTAATTTATTCTACATTTATATATTTTTGATATTTATATAATCCAATTTTGGGCATTATTGGTTACACTTTGATTCATCAAGGGTTTTACTGGCTGTTTTTTACATGCGTTTTATACCTATATAATATTTTGATTCATTAAGGGATTTCCTGGCTGCTTTCTAACACGTGTTCTATACTAATTTTAAACAATTTATCCAAGTCTTGTTATACATTTTTATTTAAAATTTCATATTTGCCTTCCTAGGGATTGATATCCATTAGGGTTTGCTCCAGTTATGTTACTATGTGCAACGCAGGTCTCATTTCTTTTAGATCTGGCGTCGCTTGATCTGTTTTATTTATACTTTTCCTGTAAGACAAATTTTTTATTCTTATAATCTCTCACAAACTGCGACACACACAGCAATGTGTTATATATATATATATATCTTTTTGGTACACTTTAATACCATTCTGCTGTTTACACACATACGCTCACGCTAGGCGTTTTTCACTCAATCACTTTTATATCTTTTATTCACAATTTCTGTCTATTTCTACTATTTAATTATACACCCTTTTATAAACTCTTTTTATAATTTAGAAGATAACCACACACCACGAGGTTATGCACATCGAGACCTAATATATTTTTTATTTTTTGACGTCCTTTGCTGACACTCCCTTTCGATATAGGAAGTGATGCAAACATGCAATTAGCATAATGCCAGGTACGGCTTCCCATACGCCTTTCACCTGCTGACTGTATTCACTCCCGGGTCGTCTTTTCATCACTTCCTTGAAGACTCAGCATCTCAGGTTGCCTGCTGGCCTAATTCACTTCCGGGTAGTTACTAAATCACTTCCTTTTATTCAACATCTTGTTTTTCTGCCCACAATTCCTTCACGATTCACAGTCTTTTTTTGTGGTTGGAATACCGCACCAATCCTTTGCATATCACCCCTGTATTTATAAGTACTTTACCATATTTATTGAAGTCTCTTTTATGTCCATTACACCTTAAAGTATGGGAAAGAGGCGTGGAACGCACGCCAATGACGCCATTTTTAAACCAAAGGCAGACTTCGGTTTTTAGCCCCCTAGGGGCGGTGTATGTATTTCTTTCTTCATTTATTATAAATAGGAGTCCAGACAGGAGGGGGGAATACCCCAGATGACGGCTGTGTGAGCCGAAACGCGTCGGGTTCCCTACTCCTCCTGTCATTTTGTTTTTACTCAGAGCTCTTTTTATATCTCATCAATGTGAGTATCACTAATTCCCCATGTTCTATAATAAAATTTTTTGAAACGTTATCACACTATGTTGGCCTTTTTCCTCTCATAATTTATGCACTAAACATCGGATGAACCGTGTGGAGCATTCCAGAGAGGTTTTTGGAGCCCTTTGAGATTCGGATCTTGCCCTCAATATTGCTTGGGATGTCCCTATGATGAGCTGTGGAAGTCCTTGCCTGAGATGATCGGCCAAGTACAGGGATGTCCTGGACGAAAACCTTCTCCAGAGTGCTCAGGACCTCAGACTGGGCCGAAGGTTTACCTTCCAACAAGACGACCCTAAGCACACAGCTAAAATAATGGAGTGGCTTCACAACAACTCCATGACTGTTCTTGAATGGCCCAGCCAGAGCCCTGACTTAAACCCAATTGAGCATCTCTGGAGAGACCTAAAAATGGCTGCCCACCAACGTTCACCATCCAACCTGACAGGACAGGAGAGGATCTGCAAGGAGGAATGGCAGAGGATCCCCAAATCCAGGTGTGAAAAATTGTTGCATCTTTCCCAAAAAGACTCATGGCTGTATTAGATCATAAGGGTGCTTCTACTAAATACTGAGCAAAGGGTCTGAATACTTAAGACCATGTGATATTTCAGTTTTTCTTTTTTAATAAATCTGCAAAAATGTCAACAATTCTGTGTTTTTCTGCCTGGGGTTCTGTGTGTACATTAATGAGGAAAATAAATTGACTTAAATGATTTTAGCAAATGGTTGCAATATAACAAAAAGTGAAAAATGTAAGGGGGTTTGAATACTTTAAGTACCCACTGTATGTACCTTGACCACACTGGACTAGATTTGCGGGGCTAATCTGAAATGTTACCATTTGGACACTGGGTACTGCATTGTGGCACTTAACAGACCATAGTGTACTATTATCTGTAAACCACTTTCCAGGTTCTGAGCCATGGTACAGCTCCACATGTAATCCTGTTTCTGAAGACTCACTTGGTGAGTATGCCAGTTGTGCTGAAGCACCAGGAGCTACCTCACAATTTGCATTATTGGATATGTTTCAAATTTCCTGCCTTTGATGGTTTTACCACATTAAGTGTTAAGGCTGAGGGATTGAGCACTGACATCTCTGGATGATTCATTATCCCGTTTGCCATTCAGCCTGGGGAATTCAACATCACGTTGCTGTTAAAGAACCGTGTGTATTTCCAGTCTCTGATCTGTGTCCACTGCCCCCTGCAGTTGGTTACCTCTGGCCACTTAAAACCCTCATCAGTATCAGCTGCCTGAATTTGAGTACTTGAGCCTTTGCCTCACATTGGGCTTATATAAATTACTGCTATGCAAAAGCAACATGTTTTTGCGAAGACACATGGAGGACAGTCCCACTGCCAATAATCTTAGTAAGAATCAATGCTCATAATCCAGAACCTGGGAACCCTATTGCCCCAGAGTTGTCCTCACTGCAGCCTAAACCCTCGTACACAGTGCGACGGTTGTACAACCGGGCGTCCAAAATCGTATGTTGGCTGTTGTGTCTCTCATACTGACATGCACTAAGCGATTGTACGACCAAGCCTAACTTGGTGAAGTGCTACGAGCGTGTAAAGAGGAAGTTCAGGTGCTTGTGAATTGGGAACATAGGTTTACACGAACGGACACTTCCGGGCGTTCCTGACTTCTGAGCATGCATATTTTGCACATACAACTTTTTGGACCAACTAATCTGTACACATGGTACAACAGTCTTACGACCGCTTGTTGTACAACAAAAGTTTTCTAGTCTGCTCATCCAACCCCTCGCACATCGGCTGTTCTAGTCACGTGTATTAACGGTCGGAAGATCGTACAACAAGGTGTTGTACGACCGTTTTTGTACGACCATCGTACCGTGTGTTCGGGCCTTAACTTAGCTATGTTGGGTGGGTCCAAGGCCTCCTCCATGTCCACAAGGAAATCCATGTGTACTCTGGACTTCCGTATACTAAAACACTCTGCCTAAGTGTGTCCTGGCATGATTCCCTAGGGTCTTTCTCAACCTCCTTAACCCCTAAATCAAACCTAGCCTGTGAGCCCTGTTACCAGCTCTGATTTAGAATCCAGCAGTCTTTTATTACTGGAGAGACTTTTTTATTTATTTTGGCACCATAGTCTCCTGCATTTTATTTAAATTTACAGGGGGGTGGTTTCAAACCTTCTCTATTCAGTGCTTACTGCCCTGTATCTGGAGGATCAACCTGCTGTTCCGGGCTGTGGGTCTTTTGGAGTTTCTACAGCTGCAAAGACCTTCCTGCTATGCCCATTATTTGGGTCACTATTCCAATGAGGACTGGAAACATTCTGAAGATTCCTGAACCCCACCATAGAGGGTATCTGAACTTTTTCCCTTTTTGAGATGGAATGTATAAATTTCTATTTCTGTTCTATTCCCACCTTAGTTATAATTGGCAGACCACCAAGTGGGGTTGAATGTGTGCTCACCTTTTAGAATTATACTGGCATTTCCTCCTTAAATCTCTGTGCAGGTGGTAACTTTCATTTGTTAAACTCTGTCAAAGTGGGTAGTTTTCCCTCAAAGAAACTTACTCCATCACTGGTGTAGGCCCCACTTTCCTAGAGCAGTGGGAGCAAATGTCTGGAGATTTTTGCTTTATTTGTGATGGCTTGTTACAAGCATCTAAGCTTGTGTCTCGCATTGGGTTGATGTCTGTACAAATGCATAGGGCACTTTGGCTGTGTGTTTGGGACATTGAATCAGATGCTCCCTGGATGCATCAATAGTTACCCTTTTGAAGGAAGTTGTCTATTCATATCTGCTCTTGACTCTTCTCAATTATCATTGTCATTAGCAACAGCACAGACAGTTGAAGTGTGCTTCTGCCTCAATGCGGGAGGTTTGTGGGGGTTTTGGAGGAATTCCACCCTTCTCTATGTACTTTAGAAGTAAGCACATATAGTCATTTGGAACTTGCCTCTCACTCAGGTAATAGGGCCCAAAGCCAGAGCTCAGCTCAACCCCTCTGTTAACCCTTCTGCATGAAGGCACACCCCCATTTGATTAACTGTACATCTGCATGAGTCCTTGGGTTGTTTACCTTCTTGGCATTTGAGTACTTGGGTCGCCCCTGTAACTTGCAGGCTAAAGCCTTATTTTTTTGGCTTCTTCAGCTGCCCTCACAATTTTTCTGATGCTAGCACACACAGCAGTGTCTCTTACTAGGTCTGTCAGTGTTCTCCAACACCTTGGGACCCTTTGTTCCTACTTTAGTAGAAACCAGACTGCGGGGAGTGGAGCCCCACACAGACATACACTCCACTTTTCAGAGCGTTCTTTGTCCTCAAATTCTGTTGAACCCCACCTGTAACATGGTACCCCCCAGCTTTACTCCTCTCCTAAGGAACCCTATGACTTAAAGGTTGGCAGGGACTGGTTTCTACTTTTAGCGGTGACCCAACCTATAGGTGTCCTCTGTAGGCACCTGTTGTTTCTCAAAGCGCTGGACCTTATGTCCATCATTGTGCCTTTTTCTGGCATCCCCATTATGTTGTGCTAGGACGACCATCCCAGAATAGGGTCAGCTTTCTGAACGGTTTAACACCTGCAAGCTTCTACTGGATCAAGCTGCACAAGTATCTCGTTTTGGTAACAGTGGGTCACCAATAAGCTAGGCTTTTCACCTTAAAGCGGAGTTCCACCCAAAAGTGGAACTTCCGCTTTAAGCGAAGGTGACCCCCTGACATGCCACAACTGGCATGTCTTTTTTTTGGGGGGGGGCCTTGTTATCACGGGTTCCCAGGTCCACTTCCTCTCCTACAGCCGTGGCTCCGGAAGGAAGTTCACCCCCCCCATTCACAAGGTGCAACGCGACTCGCGCTTATGCAGTGCACGTCCGGCTTTGAAGCCAAAGCCGGTGCCCACACTTGTGATGCTGGTGCCGTCAAGGGGAGGGGGAGAAGAGCGAGCCCTCGGGCGACCGCATCACTGGAGCGTGGGACAGGTCAGTGTCTGATTTTGTTAAGTCACTTTTTGTAGCTGATGACTTTTAACTGGGTCGGACTCCGCTTTAAATCTTTGCCAAAGAAGTCCACTCCCTGTGGGTCATTGATCCCTTCCTTTTATCTATTTCTCCTTCCCCTCCAGGGCTGGTAGGGTGTTTGAAGACATAGTCTCCCCTTTTCTAACAGACTCTTAGTACTTTACAGTCCCCCCCTTTGTCTGGGAGCTTTGATTGAAGGGTAATTTTAGATGCCTGTTGGGATTTTATGCTGTAGATATTGCATCCCATTGACATATCTCTGCAAGATTTATTGTCTGACCAGGCATCTCTTATTTATCATGGAATCTCCTTTCCCTAAATTCTTTTTTCTTGTGTTCGGAATGTAAGGCTTTGATTCTTCCCATATTGACCAATTGGTCTTTTCATGTGGACCTGTTTTTTGTTTTCCAAGTTTACATGGGGGACCTGTTATCCTGGGCCATGTTTTTAGTGTTTTTTTTTTTTTTTTGGCTAGATGTCATGTTCCACCTGTGTTTGTTTTTTTTTGGGGTTTTTTTTTTTTTTTTTTAATTGTTTGCAGGAGGGCTTCTGGCAAAGGTGTATGAGCTCCTCCTGAGCTGTTTTGTTTTTTTTTTTTTTTTTCAGCCCTGCTGGGTTGAATGAAGATAAACTACGTGTGTACTAGGCTTAACTGTCACAGGTATACCCCAATCCTGTGGTAAAACGATATAACTGTGCAGAGTGCTACACAACAACAGTGCTGCTCCGGAGCAAGGGGAAAAGAGGTTGTCTCTCTCCTCGACCTTGAAAGTGTTTGTGACTGAAGAGAATGATGACATGATTGAGCAGCTGGTGGTACCTCAGCCTTTTATGGGTTTCACAATGATTTATTTTCCCATAGTATACCAGGAAATCAAGGTTTTCTGTGGGTCATGCGCAACCTGTCAACCTCCCCAATGCACCATTGCTGTCATGTACCTGGTGGACGAGTCTGACTTATGCAGGGGATAACCGCTCTTGCGGCCCTGGTTCTGGAGCACAAGGGAGCACGAGGACTGGACTGGGTCACTGGTGGTATGTGCGGGTCCACTGAACCTCGTCCTGGGCAGAAGAATAGTGGAGCAATCTGGGTCTGTAACAGGCTGGCGGTGCGGTACAGATGGAGCAGGCAGATGGGTAGTCAGGTACAGGCAGGGCCGGCAACGTGCGGGCAGCAGAGGTACAAAGGAGCAGGCAAAAGAGTAGTCTTAGACAGGGCAGGCAGAAAGCAACAAAGTCCAATTAAAGCTGGGGTCACAGGTACAGGAAGGTCTCTTCAGAGTAAACACAGGGATCGCACATCACAGGAACGCTGACAGCTTAAATGGCCATTTTAGCGCCATTGCCTGTGCATACATGTGCGCACGGGCGCGCGCGCGCACACTACGTGCACCCGCGCATAGGCATTCTGATGGCCCTGGATGGTTCCTTACAAGTCTGCTGCTACTGCTTTTGAATATCAAAGTAACTTATGCATAGCCATGAACTTAGTGGGCCCCTCAAACAAGTCAGCTAGGGGACCTCCCATACATTTTAGTGATTCTTAACTATGCCACTAGATATCTGGAGGCGGTCCCTTTTAAGAAATACCTCATCCAAGGTTATCGCATGGGCGTCATCTCACATCTTAATGACGAACAGGGCTCCTATCCAAGACCTGATGGACTAAGGCACCCCATGTATGGGTCATAAAGGACCTCCTGTAAATTTTTTCAAATTAAGCATTTGCGAATTTCTATGTATCTTCTGCAAACTGATGGGTTAGTGAAATGGTTCAACAAAACTCTAACAAGGAGATGGTTTATGTGAGACACCCCCATGTACTACTGGATGTGGTCAAAGAAACTTGGGAACAGGAAATTATGCGCTATTGGTGTGTAGTGGAACACAAAGGCAGGACTGGATAGCACACATGATGCCCATAGTCAGGGAGCAGGCTGCACAAGAGACTCAGTTGACTGTACAACTGGTGTGTCTGAATTGGAAAGTGTCAAGGTTGTGATCAGATTTTTGTGTTGGTGCCAACTACTGAGAGCAAGTTCCTTTCAAAATGACAGGGGCCATTTGAGATGGTCAAAAATGTAGGAGAGGATAACAATAAGGTCTACCAACCCACAAAAGAACATCTTATTAAGTCTATCAAGCTTGTGCAAAATGAGAAAAAAGCGAGGCTTTGACAGTAGATCAGAGGATTCAAGAAGATCCTACTTAAAAAAGCAAGTAAGGATAGCAGAGACCCCCCCCTGAAACAGAAGCCCTGGCAGTTTTTGCAGAGAATTCAAGATTCTCTAAAACTGCCTGGCTTGACTCATGTAATTGAGTATGATATTTTGACAGACCCTAGCCACATTCCCAAAGCCTCCTGTGAAATGATATTGGCTACATTTAAAAACATGTTGAACCTTGGGGACATTGAGGAGTCTTCCAGTAGTTGGTCAAGTGCCATATTCCCAGCGCCCAAGCCAAACTGAGCTGGACAATTCTGTAATGCTTTTCAAAAAATAGTCTTGCGTGTATCCAGTGTGCTGGGTAGATGAATTAACCACTTCAATACAGGACACTTATACACCCTTCCTGCTCAG
>BLSH010316824.1:808016-834291 GCA_018402905.1 Glandirana rugosa
CTGAAATGTCAGGAAAGTACAAATACCCCCCTCCCAAATGACCCCTTTTTGAAAAGTAGAAAAAGTAGACAGTCCAAGGTATTTAGTGAGAAGCATGGCAAGTTTTTTCAACTTGTAATTTTTTCCCACAATTCTTGGGAAAATTAAGTAATTATTATTTTTTTTTTTACACAGTTATTTCTCACACACAGCATATGCATACTGCTAATTAAACCCCCAAAATACATTCTGCTACTCTTCCTAAGTATGGTGATACCACGTGTGAGACTTTTTCACAGCCTGGCCACATAGAGAGGTCCAACATGCAGGGAGCACCATCAGACATCTTGGCATACATTCTGTAAGAAAGTCTTTTTGACTGCACAAAGACTTCAATACTTAGGTGTATGTGAGACTAATTTCTTGAAACTCCAGCAAAGGTGAATATAAGTGTGATTTTATTTACCACACAAAGGTTACAAAAATAGATACAAAAGTTGTAACATCACATACAAAAATATATGAATCTTCAAATAAAATAAAGATGATTAAATAAGAAATGGTTCCTTAAAATAGAGCTAGCAAAACATGTGCTGATTCCTTTGTTTCAGAGGTAATAAGCTTAGCTCTCCTTGTGTGTGTGCATTCAGAGGATGTAAAGTTAAGATCTCCCAGCCACATGTGTCTTCCCTTTAAATAATGAAAGCACTCTCTTTGTCTCCAAATGCGCGGGCAAACTGCCCACTCCCACTACACACCTACATTACCTCCCATTATCACCGCCCACTACCTCCTTCCAAAGGTGGGGGTTAGGAGTGAAACTTAAACCATCTCACAACTTAAACACAGACCAGATGTGATTTGACCTATGACATTTTAAAGCTCCCATAAATCAAAATAAGATATACCTTACATAGCCATTTTTAAAGAAAAATATAAACTTAAAACCATCAATCATTATCTTGACATTTTCTGAAATTGAAAACCTGATCCCAGAGAACAATTAGCTCAAAACTTCTCAGTCACACATAATTAAGGGAATTTCTTATAGCCTAGGACTTTTATTTTAAACCGAATTAAAATTTAGATATTATAAATATAACACATTCCACATAAAATTTCCTAACTATTACACTTTTGAAGGCCCTGGAGCACTAGGACAGTGGAATTACCCACAAAATGACCCCATTTTGGAAAGCAAATGCCGCAATGTATATTCTATGAGGCATTATGAGTCTTATGAATGGTTCATTTTTTTTTCCAAAAGTCTTTGGAAAACGTGGAAAGAAAATGAAACCGTATTTTTTTATTTTTTATTTTTTACACAAAGTGGTCAATTTATAAGATTTTTCTAACACATAGCATGTACATCGCAAAAATTACCCCCCAAAATACATTCTGGTACTTGTCCTGAGTATGGCAATACCACATACAGAGGTCCAACATTGAAGTAATACCTTCAGGCGTTCTAGGAGCATAAATTACACATCTAATTTCATTCCTACCCATCACATTTAAATTGACCCTATTTTGGAAAGCAAACACCCCAATGTATATTTTATAAGTCATGGGCTGGTGACAGGTACTCTGATGGGCTGGTGACAGGTACTCGGGTACTCTGATGGGCTGGTGACAGGTACTCGGGAACTCTGATGGGATGGTGACAGGTACTCGGGTGCTCCGATGGGCTGGTAGCAGATACTTTTTATTACTGGGGGGGGTAATCGGTGTGCTTGGTGTATACTGTAAGCGGTAACAAGCTGTTACCATAATGTCGTCCTCACATACGATCGCTGTGTGAGGAGAACCCAGTAACAACTCGTTACCATGTTTTGTTTACATTCTATGACCGGCTGTGATTGGACACAGCCGGTCATGTGGTAAAGAGCCAATTTCATTGGTTCTTTACCGCAATCGGGGATGGGCTGTGTCAGGGTAACTAACCTCGTTGCCGATCTGCGCGCCCCTAGCGGCGCACACGAGCGCCGTGCACAAGGACAGTGCATGTGACCAGCTGTGATTGGAGACAGCCGGTCACATGGTAAAGAGTCATTTTCTCTTGTGTTCATTGACAAGTGGGGTTTATGCACATCCTACTAGGAGTAGACTAGGCAAATAGAAAAAAAGCAAGCTGACCCCTCCCAGGGGGCCATCCTCACTCCAGCATATAACCCCTCTGCTCTGCATAGCATATCAGTTTTATTATGCTTAGTGCAAGGCGTTAGACCTGCTTCCCTGCTGGGACCTGCGGTTCCACAGATTTTTTTCTTCTTTGGGCTTTTCAAGCTATCGGATAGAAGACTGCTATCAAGTAAACGGCTGGGGCATAGAGTATATCCCGAATGCTGAAATGTCCCCAGCACGGCTGACCGATGCGAGCTACCCTTAGCCTTGGCGGGGTCCGCCGCATCGTACCCGTTCCGTGCGGGAGGCCAGTGGGTGACCCCCACTTGCGTCCAGTGACCGGGCTGTGCTCGCGTCCAGGAGCGCTTGGCCTGTAGCATCCCTCCCCACCAGATGGGAGGAAGGTCTGCAACCGGGTGGCTACCCGCTACGCCCATCAGATTGGTGAGTGACCACCTCTCTCCCCCCCCTAGGGGTGCGGAGGGGGGGCTGGGTGTTTTGGCGGACTGGGCCGGCCGGTGGAGGTTTTTCTTTGGCTACAGGTCACCCTGGTTGTTTTGTTCGGGGTCGCCCCCTCCTACACCCCCCTCCCCCCCTTCCCCCGCACTGCACCCAGCGCTCAAACAGCCGCCATGCGGTAGCCGCGGCCATTTTGTGGGCTATTTTGGCCTCTAGTGGTGGACCGGCGGCCATTTTGCCATAGTCGCGGCCTGTGTAACAGGCTTTGGCCTCTTGTGACCGCTCAGAGCCCATGTTTGATGTGCCTGTGGATGAAAACATGCGGCTGACGCCGCTTCTTCCTCTTTCCCTCTGGGACAGCGTGGAAGGCACAGGGCGGCTCAGGGTCCTGATTGGCGAAAAAGCACTCCTACTGAGACACAGCACTTGAAGGGCAATCGTACACAGCAAGTATAGCTGGGCTCTCCCTGGGGTGCTGGTTGCGGTGGGTTCAGTCCTCCTGGGTGTCTCCCGGTTGCTCTGTGGGGCAGTGGTGTGGCTGCATTGTGGGGGCGTCAGGGCCTTTTTTGCCCAGTCAGTGTTCCGGTGGCGCAATGGCGGCTGAACTTGCGGGTTCTTCCCAGGAGGAGTCGGTTGAAGCACAACCTGCGCTGGGCCCTCTGGTTCTCCTGGATCAGCTAAGGTCTGTATTGGGGGAATTTTTTTCCCCGGGAGGTGCCGTGCCATGCTAAGGGGGTGACTAAAAAGTGTCCACCCCCCCTCCTCCCTCGGGGGAGGATTCTGAACTGTAAGGGGCCTCAGTGGTCACGGGGACCCCCGTGGAGCTCTCAGATGGTGAACTGGAGCCCTCGGATGGCGAGGAAAACCAGGGGGCCTCGGTAGCGCACGAGAGGGTGCTGGTGGCCTCCCTGATCGCCAATATCCGTGCGTCCTTGTGACTGGACCAAGCCGGGGAGTCGCAGGAGACTGCCTAAGTTTGTGGGTCTTTTAAGCCACCTCGGTCCCCTAGGGGTTATCCCTATGATCAATTCTTTGACCAGCTGGTCTATAAGGAATGGCAGCGCCCGCAGAATTCCTTTTCCTTGCTCAAACATTTCGCTGTACACTATCCCTTTGAGGATAGTTTTGTGAAGAAGTGGGCATCCCCCACAGTGGACCCTCTGGTGGCTCGCCTTAATAAGGCAATGACCATCCCATTGGAGGGGTCTCCCTCTTTTTAAGGATCCGGCCGATAGGCGGACGGAGGTGGTATCCAAGCACTGTTCTTGGTGGCGGGGTCGGCCATGAGACCAGCTCTGGCGTCGGCCATGGTGGCGTAATCTCTTACGGAGTTTGCGACTGAGTTGCACAATGATTGAGCTGCGGGTGCTCGCTTGAGGCGTCACAGCGAGCAGACCATCTGATACAGGGTCTCCGGTACCTGTGTGACGCAGCTTTGGACCTGCTTCCCATGCTGTCCGATGTCTGTGCTTGCAGTCATTATCAGACAGATGCTGTGGTTACGCTGTTGGTCGGGTGACCATGCGTCTAAAAAGGGCCTCACGGATCTTCCCTTTCAGGGCGGTCGGCTCTTTGAGGCACAGTTGGATGAAATCATTAAAGATTTCACCGGGGGGAAGAGTACTTTTCTCCCGGAGCCCAGGCGGCGGGAGTTTCGCCGGAAGCAGGGTCCTGCCTCTTCGGGTCAGAAGAGGTTTTTTCCTGCGCCCAGTGCAGCGGGCAAGGGCTCAAGGCCCGGCAAGTCTGCCTCGGGGTCCGGTAAACGCCCCTGGCAGCGCAAGAGCGAAAAGACAGAGGATAAGTCCTCCGCATGATGGGTTGCCCCCACCCGATTCTCGGGTGGGGGGCCGACTTCTGGGGTTCGCTGACAGGTGGACTGCCCGCATTTCCGACCAGTGGGTGCAGGAAGTGGTGTCCTCCGGATACAGGATAGAGTTCAGCACTCTACCCCCAGACAGGTTCTTCCCATCGAACTTGAGCCTCCCTCAGGGGCGTCGAGAGGCTCTCCGAACAAGGGGTGATTGTGCCGGTACCTCCGCTGGAGAGGTTCCGCGGCTTCTATTCAAACCTCTTTGTGGACCTAAAAGCGCTAAACCACTTCGTGAAGGCGCGAAAGTTCAGGATGGAATCTGTCCGATCGGTCGTGGCCGCCCTGCACCAAGGGGACATGGCGTCGCTGGAATCCCGCCTTCCGATCAATGTGCTGGAGTTGAGGGCGATCAGGCTCTGCCTCTCCCACTGGACGGTAAGGCTGCGCAGCCTCCCGGTTCGGGTTCAGTCGGTCAACGCCACGGCTGTGGCGTACGTGAACCACCAGCGTGGAAGGAGGAGCTCGGCAGCTGCTGCGAAAGCGACCCACATTCTGAGGTGGGCAGAATTTCCGCCATTTACATTCGTAAAAAAGTAGAAAATTGGCAGGCGGATTTTCGCAGTCGCCAGACGCTGGATCAGGGGGAATGGTCCCTACATCCAGAGGTGTTCTGCCAGATTTGCCACAAATGGGGCACGCCAGACGTGGACCTCATGGCGTCCAGGTTCAATCACAAGGTGCAGACCTTCGTGTGCAGAACAAGGGACCCGTTGGCGGCCGCCACTGACGCGTTGGTAGCGACTTGGGGTCGGTATCGGCTCCTGTACGCCTTCCCTCCCATCAAGCTTCTACCACGACTACTGCACAGGATAGAAGCAGAGGGATCCCGACAATCCTGTTACCTTCAGATTGGCCTCGGCGCCCTTGGTACGCCGACGTGGTAAGGATGGTGACAGATGTTCCCTGGCGGCTTCCGCTGCACGAAGATCTGCTGTCGCAGGGACCCATCCTGCACCCTGCTTTACCCTCGCTGGCTTTGACGGCTTGGCTATTGAGTCCCAGGTGTTGAGGGATAAGGGTGTCTCTGACTCCGTGATCCCTACCATGCTCAAGGCGTGCAAGATTTATCATCGCACCTGGAAGGCCTATATTGCCTGGTGTGAGGCGGGGGGTTGGAACCCCCGCTCTTACGTTGTGGCCCAGGTGCTGGCTTTTTTGCAGCAGGGCCTGGATAACAAATTGGCATTGAGTACTCTCAAGGGTCAGATTTCGGCTCTGGCGATTCCCTTTCAACGGCCTTTGGCGTCACATTCGTTGATACGTACATTTGTACAGGGTGTACGCCATGTGGCTCCTCAGATACGGTCGCCTTTGGTGCCGTGGGATTTGAATTTGGTACTTTCTGTACTGCAGAAACCGCCATATGAGAAGATCAGGGATATTCCCTTACAGTTGCTGTCGCAAAAAGTGGCTTTCTTGGTGGCCATTACATCCGCTAGGCGGGTGCCTGAGTTGGCAGCGTTGTCCTGTAAGTCTCCTTACTTGGTCCTTCATAAGGACAAGGCGGTCTTGCGACCTTCCCCTTCGTTTCTACCGAAGGTGGTCTCCTCTTTTCACATTAATGAGGATATTGTTCTCCCTTCATTATGTCCACACCAGTCGCATCCCAAGGAATTTGAGTTGCATTCTTTGGATGTCGTGAGGGCTTTGCGGGTGTATTTGGCGGCTACAGCTTCCTTTCGGAAGTCTGATGCGTTTTGTGCTGACAGAAGGTCCGCGCAAAGGGTTGGCGGCCTCGTCGGCTACTGTTTCCCGTTGGATCAGACAGACCGTGACCCATGCGTATACTGTTCGGGGCAAAGTCCCTCCTTTTTCAGTCACGGCTCATTACACCAGGGCAGTTAGTACTTCCTGGGATTTCAGACACCAGGCTTCGGTGTCCCAGGTGTGCAAGGCGGCTACTTGGGCCTCGGTGCACATGTTTGCTAAGTTTTACAAAGTTGATGTGTCAGCATCTGCGGATGCTGCTTTTGGCCATAAAGTTTTACAGGTGGCGGTGTAGGCGCGTCTGGCGCCTCCTGAGAGGATTCTGTTGGGTACAGTAGTTGTTGTTTACTCACCCCTCTTGAATGACACTGCTTTGGGACATCCCCGCTTGTCAATGAAGGGCTGCATCTGTCAATGAATGTAAGAGAAAAAGGGATTTTATTAAGAACTTGCCGTGAAATCCTTTTCTCTGAGTTCACTGACAGACGCAGCACCCACCCCTCTGTGTTGCGTTTGTACGGCTTGTTATGAACTGATATGCTATGCAGAGCAGGGGGGGTTATATGCTGGAGTGAGGATGGCCCCCTGGGAGGGGTCAGCTTGCTTTTTTTCATTTGCCTAGTCTACTCCTAGTAGGATGTGCATAAACCCTACTTGTCAATGAAGGGCCGCGTCTGTTATTGAACTCAGAGAAAAGGATTTTACGGTAAGTTCTTAATAAAATCCCTTTTTTTATTGGCTCTTTACCCTGATCGGGGATGAGCTGTGTCCGAGGGACACGCCTCTTCTCTGATCGCCACAATGTGGGGGCCCGCAGGAGTGGCGAGAATGGGAGGACATCATATGATGTCCACCCGGGATGGAAGAGCTACCCTTGCCGGTGTCATTTAACTATATGCCAGTAAGGAAGTGGTTAAAAGATTGCGTCCTGCCAAGTACATTACTACTCTCAATTTAACAAAGGGTCTCTGGCAGATACAACTTTCCAAAAAGGCTAAAGAAAATTGGCATTTACCATGTCAGAGGAGCTGTGGTAGTATACCTGGCCATAGACAAGTCCTAAGACCCCATAAGGAACTTTCAAGTGCTTAATTTTTTATTATAGTTCTCTTTAGCTGGTACTGGGAAAGTCATCTAAAAAAAAGGTTCAGTTAGTTTGAGATTGCACTCTTCAAGGCATGGTTCTTTGTGAACCCTAAGTAAAGCAATATTGGATTGGAGGAAGCCCACTTTTTGGTGTATGTTGTAGAAAGAGGAATGATCAAACCCTAGTTAAACAAGGTGGGAGCTATCAAAAACTGTCCCTGACCTCTCATAAAAAGCACTTATACTCCTTTTTTCTTTTTTTTTTGGCATTGTTGGGTATTATAGGCCAGCTTTGTCAGCTTGGCCACTCCTTTGACTGCTTTTACCAAGAACCAGTCCTCATAACTTCAGACATTCAGAAAAAGTTTCTGGTGCAAGCCGATATGCAAAACTAGGATTGGGTGTGGTCTTGTCCCAGTTATTGGAGCAGAGAAGAGCACCCTGTGGTGTACTTGAGCCAAAAGAACTAATATAGAAAAAGATTGTTTTGCAATAAAGTGAGCTTTGGAGACGTTATGATACTATTTGTTGGGCTGACCCTCCAGGCATGTTTTAGACCATGCCCCCTTTACCTGGATGGCACAGAATAAAGACAGGAGCTCCAGGATTACCAGATGGAGTCATGCTCTCCAAGATTTCAAGTTTACAATGGTGCATAGACCTGGGAGAGTGCATCACACTGTGGGTGCTCTTTCCTGAGTATAATGCTATTTTGACTAAGGTGTACTGGGTGATAGTGGGCGGATATGTGGAAAGCCTGATACGTGTGTGCACCGCATCAATAAGGGTACAAATTATATTTTTAGGTTTGGGAGAATTAGCAGATTGGACCTCTTCCTGTAGCAGAATAAGGAACCATCCTAATCCTCCTCATCATAAAGTGCAGAAGCAATCAGAGATGGACTCTGGGGGAGAGGAGCCCACTTGCAACCCCTGCAGTCTGAGACCTTGAAAATGGCTGGAAGTTTTCCCATAAACTCAGACATGGAATAAAACTAATTTCGAAATAAGCAGGAGTAGGGGTGTCTCACAAAAGGGTCCAGAGAAGGGTAGTGACTCAGATTGTGGTCAGCAGTCTGGGCTAACAAAATCAGGACTCTTAGGGGACATGTTGAAGACCTTCACCAACTATGCTATCCATCTTCTGCTGAGCTCTGTAGTTCCTCTGTAGTAGCCTGCTGAAGTTGCTGAAAAAACATTATTTCCCTGTGACATCTGGTTTGTAAGACCGCTGGGCTGTCTCCATGCTGTCCTAGCTGCAGCGGTCTTACACGCCTACCTGTAGTTCTGTAGAGGGAAGGGAGGAAGTAGAATTGTAGTGGGAGCGGAGGGGGTTTCCCCAGCCCCCCGGTCTGTGCCGCCCATGGAGGAGGTGTCGTCGTCGTCCTCTCTCCCCTCTCCTCCTCCTCTGTTCCCTGCCAGTCACCACCCCCACTCTGCCCCCTCCCCCTGCCACCACCCACTATCTGTGTAGAGCTGGATCCTTGTCAGAAAGCATCGGATGACACAGCGGGGATCTCGGCCTGTGACAGTATTGTATGTGAATCACCAATCAGTGTAATGTCCCGCCTATCGGCATTTTGATCGACAGCACACTGTTCCAATGCCGGCAGAATGCGGGACATTGCACTGATCTGATTCACATACAATACTGTCACAGCCCGAGATCCCTGCTTTGTCATCCGATGCTTTCTGTCAAGTATCCCACTCTGCACAGGTGCTGACATGCAGACATGGCTACACAGCCATGTCTTTTTTGTTGACTTGATAGCTCTTGTATTCTAAAAGATTATGTCCAGTTTTTCACATTCCCCCCACAGCTGAAAAATAGGTGTTTGGGCTTAACTTGCTATCATCAGTACTACAAAGGCTTCTTAAAGGGAAAGCATAGTGTATTTTAGGAGTACATATTTTATATTATTCATAATTGCATTGTTAATCCTAAATGTTTTTAAGTTTTTTACTTTTGCATTTAAAATAGCTCTTCCGTGCTCTTGTTTTGTGCAAGATAAACATGTATGTGTTACCTACTCTAGAATGACACCCTATGGTGACATGCAGACATGGTACACAGGTGGTCACTGCAGACATGGTACACAGGTGGTCACTGCAGACATGGTACACAGGTGGTCACTGTAGACATGGCTACACAGGTGGTCACTGCAGACATGGCTACACAGATGGGCACGGCGGACATGGTACACAGGTGTTCACGGCGGACATGGTACAAGTGTTCACGGCGGACATGGTACACAGGTGGTGACATGCTGACACGGTGCACAGGTGGTGACATGCTGACACGGTACACAGGTGGTGACATGCTGACACGGTACACAGGTGGTCACCGATTGCTGTTTAGAAAGATCTCAAATCTACAGCAGGAGGAATATTTCTAATAGTGAATTACATCAGAGTACAGTGTGTATCATTATGGGATGTGTGTACAGTGTGTATAATAGATATATCATTATGGGATGTGTGTACAATGTGTATAATATATCATTATGGGATGTGTGTGCAGTGTGTACAATATATCATTATGGGATGTCTGTGTATAGATCAGTAACGATTACAGAAAGTAAGGGCAATAAGTTTATCTCCTTGTGGGAGGAGAGGAGAGAACATGCTTTGCATTTTTATAAGACTGTAATCTATCCTGATGTGTTGTGTGTCACTGGTTAATGGGCCTGGCTGCAGAATGAGGGGCATGATTCATGTTGAAGTGGGCTTGTTCACATTTACATTCACAGGCTAGTGTACCTCCTACATTCATTGCAATCTGCAAGGACTGATGGGAAATGTAGTCTAAAGAGAGGGGAGGGGATATGATGCAATCACTCTTCTAACAGAGATAACATTGAAAAAAATACATACATACATAAATGATGCAGTCTGTCACTAGCAATTTACAAAGCAGTCCTTGTTTTCCGAGTTCCCCCTGCAACATAGTTTTATTTGCTGTTCATCTGCCAGTAAGGCCTCATTCACACAGGGCGATTACATCTATGATCTTTGCAGGGCCATGTTTTACCGTAACGGGGATACACAGGTGTTGCATGAATCCTTGTGCCAGTAGAGCCATTCATTTTCTCTTGCCCCAATATGACATCTGTATAGCTGTGGGTGCGTGTCCCTGAACTCACCCTAAATGATTTTGGGGCTGTGCACCCACAATGATGTCATGTTGGGACACAGCGGCTGTGTCCAAATAGATATGAATGAGAATACCAGCATGGGGATGCAGGCAACACCTGTGCATGCCTGTGCCACTAAAATGCGGCCCTACACAGGGCAGAGATGTAATCACTCTGTGTGAATGAGGTATAAGTGTTATTTTTCAACTTTAACAGACCAAGCTGTGCAACAAAAGTGGAAGCTAGAGGATTGAGCACAAAAAAGAGGGAATGGGGAAAGAAGATGATCTCCAAAAAGGGGTCCGTGCTTCTGTGAAAAGAGGATGGGAACACACCGCGGATTACACTACAAAATGTACTTTTTTATGAATGAACAATGTATAACAAAATTGCATAGAACACAGTTTAAAATTGACAACGTTGTCCTAGATAAACACTCCCCACTGTACCCAGTATGCAGGTTAACAAAATTTGTAATTGCTATATATTATATATAGGGGTGTTGCATGGATTCTGGGGAACCTACCCTGAGCACATGCATATCTGTGATGCGACATGCTATGTGGGGGGACTTCCAGATCCATCAATTACCCATATTGCAATTAACCTATAAACGTTGGAGAGAGCTGCCAGCAAATGTAAAGATTAAATCAGGCGTATAAATGTCGGGTGCAACAATAATGTTTAGATGCAGCAGCAAGGAATGATTGCAGTCAAGATGTCTAATAGTTTGCAGATCTGTGGCAGATATTGTACCGTGTAGGCGGCTGGCAAAACAGATTCTTTAAGGCAGCAGCAAGGAATACAGCAGCAAGGGATGATTGCGAAGATGCAGTAAAGTGTCTAGTAGTATGCAGATCGGTGGCAGATATTGTGCCGTGTGGGCGGCTGACAAGACTGATTCTTAAAAAACAAATTGCTGGTTTAATCACAGATTGCAGTGTGCTAGTTCAGCGGCAATCTCCTAGGTTGGAGACATGACTCACGGTTAGTTGGTATCTGCTAGTCAGATGGAGTAGAACGGTCTTCAGGTGGCGACAGAATCTTCCTCCTCGATCAATGCCAACGGGATCCGGGAATTATTGTAGATAGGGAGCAGATGCAGGGGAAGTAATGAATAGACTGGATTAGATCAGCTGGTCCTCCATGCTGATCCCTTCTTGAGTCTCCGCTCTCACAGGATCGTAAAGTATGCTGGTGTTTGCTGATTCAGCTGAGATCTTGGTTGTATAGACCACCCGGATGTTTCTCCAGTATAGTGATCTGTGAAGCCGATCCTTGAGAGTATATCGCAAATTAGGGGTCCCTCATACCCCAAGCATAGTGGGGGTCGTGGGTGTGTGGGACATGCATCGACGCGTTTCACTTACTTTATGTAAGTTTCCTCAGTGTGGGGTGCCTTTGGGGGTGTTTGTCGTACTTTGTCTTAATTAATTTTCTTAGGAGGTAACCAAAGGCATTGTTCCCGCCCCCTTGATAGTTGGTGAAGTAGTTAGTCAATGTTTGCTACTGCTGCTAGGGAATCATTTCAATTCAAAAGTGCTTCTTTTGTTGGATAATAATGGTGCATATAGCTCCTTTCATTTAGTTTTAAACATACATTAATTTTCCATAGAATAAGGATATATATACATGTATCAATTACTGCTCAGACAGACCTCATGGAATTAAGTGCGTTATTATACTGGGAATGCTGCCATATTTTATCAAAATTATATCAGCTGTTACTCAGGTCTCAAAGGTAATTAAGAAATATACGGAAATAGGCTAAAATGGCAAGTTTTGAAATATTGACAACCTCACAGATATATATATATATTATATAAAATTCTTTGCATGTGGGTGAATTCTTAGAATGGAATAATATTTCTCATGGTTTAGGCTTTAGTGTTCTAAAAATACTTGTAAGTTAAGTTCAGTGTTTAACCCTTTTGGCGTTAAACTGCCTAATCTAAAGATCCATTCTTTTTCTTTTTGTAAAAGTAGGGTGTCAAAATCTCCCCTTGCTCATATTTTAAGGGCAAATATACCTTTAACAGTGAGTCCAGTAAGTTCTCCCTGATGAAATTTTCTAAAATGTTGTGCTAGAGGGTCTTTAATCGCTGATGTTCCCGTATGCGACTTTTTAGCTGACGTTTGGATTTTCCCACGTATATCTTTTTGCATGGGCAGGTTATCATGTATAGGACCTTTTCTGTATTGCAATTTATAAATTGCTTGATTTTATATTTATTTTTACAATCACTGTTCATATATACATTGATTCTTTCCACATATTTGCAAATCTGGCATCTGCCGCATGGGTTCATACCCTACAGGGGAGGTAGATCAGTGAGCCATGTTTTTGCTGGTGTTCTAATGAATTTTGATCTAACCAGCTCATCAGATAGATTTTTTGCTCTTTTTGCTGTGATTAGTGGTTTGGGGCCTACTATAGACTGGATTTGAGGGCATCTTGTTAGTATGTGCCAATGTCTATTCAGAATCGTATGCACTTGTTCCCATTGGCTACCAAAGGGCGTGATAATTCGTACTGGGCTTGATGTGGTTGATTTTGTATTCTTATTCGTATAATGGCAGAGTAGATCATCTCTTGTAGTTTGTGAGGCTCTTTTCTTGGATCTTCTCAAGGTGCGGTGTGAATATTTTTGATTTCTGAATCTTTGATATAACTCAATTGCTTCTTCTTGGTAATCTTTATCTAACGTGCAATTTCATCTTATTCTTAAAAATTGTCCTGTGGGTATACCTTAATTAATGATTGTGGGTGATGGCTGGTGGCTTCAAGAAGATTATTTGCAGCTGTTGGCTTCCGATAATTTTGGTGATCAGGTGGTCGCTTTCAATTCTTATTTCTAGGTCCAAGAAGGATATCTGGTGTTTGTCATGGCTCTACAGGTGATACTCGAAAAATTAGAATATCGTGCAAAAGTTAATTTATTTCAGTAATGCAACTTAAAAGGTGAAACTAATATATGAGATAGACTCATTACATGCAAAGCAAGATCGTTCAAGCTGTGATTTGCCATAATTATGATGATTGTGGCTTACAGCTCATGAAAACCCCAAATCCACAATATCAGAAAATTAGAATATTGTGAAAAGGTGCAATATTCTAGGCTCAAAGTGTCCCACTCTAATCATGTAAGCCATAACACCTGCAAAGGGTTCCTGAGCCTTTAAATGGTCTCTCAGTCTGGTTCAGTAGGAATCACAATCATGGGAAAGACTGCTGACCTGACAGTTGTGCAGAAAACCATAATTGACACCCTCCATAAGGAGGGAAAGCCTCAAAAGGTAATTGCAAAAGAAGTTGGATGTTCCCAAAGTGCTGTATCAAAGCACATTAATAAAAAGTTATGTGGAAGGGAAAAGTGTGGAAGGAAAAGGTGCGCAAGCAGCAGGGATGACCACAGCCTGGAGAGGATTGTCAGGAAAAGGCCATTCAAAGGTGTTGGGGACTTTCACATGGAGTGGACTGAGGCTGGAGTCAGTGCATCAAGAGCCACCACACACAGACGGATCCTGGTCATGGGCTTCAAATGTCATATTCCTCTTGTCAAGCCGCGCCTGAACAACAAACAACGTCAGAAGCGTCTTACCTGGGCTAAAGAAAAACAGACCTGGTCTGTAACTCAGTGGTCCAAAGTTCTCTTTTCTGACGAGAGCAAATTTTGCATCTCATTTGGAAACCAAGGTATGAGGAAGAATGGAGAGGCACACACTGCAAGATGCTTGAAGTCCAGTGTGAAATTTCCAGTCTGTGTTGATTTGGGGAGCCATGTCATCTGCTGGTGTTGGTCCACTGTGCTTCATTAAGTCGTGGGTCAACGCAGCCATCTACCAGGAGATTTTGGAGCACTTCATGCTTCCTTCCATAGACGAGCTCTATGAGGATGCTGACTTCATTTTCCAGCAGGAATTGGCACCTGCCCACACTGCCAAAAGCACCAAAACCTGGTTCAATGGCCGTGGGATTACTGTGCTTGATTGGCCAGCAAACTCGCCTGACCTAAACCCCATAGAGAATCTATGGGGCATTGCCAAGAGAAAGATGAGAGACATGAGACCCAACAATGCAGAAGAGCTGAAGGCCGCTATTGAAGCATCCTGGTCTTACATAACACCTCAGCAGTGCCACAGGCTGATAGCTTCCATGCCACGCCGCATTGAGGCAGTAATTGCTGCAAAAGGGGCCCAAACCAAGTACTGAGTACATATGCATGCTTATACTTTTCAGAGGTCTGATATTCTATGTACAATCCTTGTTTAATTGATTGCATGTAATATTCTAATTTTCTGAGATTGTGTATTTGGGGTTTTCATGAGCTGTAAGCTATAATCATCACAATTATGACAAATCACGGCTTGAGCTATCTTGCTTTGCATGTAATGAGTCTATATCATATATTCGTTTCACCTTTTAAGTTGCATTACTTAAATAAATTAACTTTCCCTTACGTTCACTGACAGACACGTGGGGTTATGCTCATATCACTAGGAGTAGACTAGGCAAAGAAAAAACAAAAGCATAGGTTGGCCCCTCCCAGGGGGCCGTCCTCACCTTAGCATATAACCCCCTGCTGGACAATAGCATATCAGTTTTATTTGCCTAGTGCAAGGAGTTAGACCTGGTTCCCTATGGGATCTGTGTTTCTTCTGATGTTTTTTACCTGATGAAGACTGCTATCAAGAAGCCAGCTGGTGGTATAGAGGATATCTAGACATCCAAAACTTTCCCCAGCCCGGCCAACGTCTGTGCGAGCTACCCTTAGCCTTGGCGGGGTCACGCCGCATAGTGCCCGTTCCGTGCGGGCGGCCAGTGGCTGATCCCACTTGTGCCCAGTGACTGGTTTGTTCCTGTCCAGTGGCCTAGCCAGCAGCATCCCTCTCTGTGGGGAGGAAAGTCTGCTCCGGGTGGCTACCCGCTGCGCCCGTCGGATCGGTGAGTGGACCCCTCTTCCGTCCTAGGGGGCGCGGATAGTGGGCACCTGGGCAGCCTGTGAGGTAGCCGGATAGTGGGGGCTTATTAGTGGGGACACCATCAAATGGGGTTGTCATCTACCATTCCCCCCCCCACCCCCGTATGGTACCTCACCCCGCACTGACCGTTTTGGGCATTACATTCGGCGATTCGCTGCCATTTTGTGGTGGATCGCCATTCTTTCAGCGCTACCGCGCCATTTTGCCGTAGAACGGCATGTGTTTGATGGTGGCGGCCATTTTTCTGTGCTGGTTTTCAGCCTGTCCTCTGGCGGCCCCCAGTGGTGTTTTTCAGTAATACAGGGAAGTGATAAAAGACGTGTAGCTGACACTTCCGCTTTCGCTTTGGACAGCGTGGCTGACAGACGCGGCGGTGCAGGCTCTTGAAAAGTGGAGTTTTTTTCTTTATTGCTCATTCTGGTCACAGCGCTGAGGCATTAAGAACAGCAACTATAGCTGGCTCTCCCTGGGTGCTGGTAGTGGTGGGTACAATACTTCCGGGTCTCCCTGGCTGATTGGTGGGGTAGAGGTGGTGGTCACACAGTGGGGGTGCCAGAAGTCTGGCATGTCAGAGGCCGGCAGTGCTATGGCAGGGGTACCTGCGGGGCCTTCCAAGGTGGAGGCAGTCGAGCAGCAATCCACGCCAGGGTCCCTGGTTTCCTTGGAACAACTGAGGACAGTATTTGGTGAATTCTTTCCCCGGGCGGGTTCAGACCCGACTTCGGGGGGCCCCAAAAAAGTGTCCGCCCCCGTTATTCTTCGGGGTAGGATTCGGAACCAGAGGGCTCCTCGGTGGTCACGGGAACCCCCGTGGAGCTATCAGAGGGTGAACTGATACCCTCAGACGGGGAAGATGATCAGGGGGCTTCATTTTCGTGCGATAAGGCGATAGTGGCTGCTCTGATCACTGATATTCGTGAGTCCATGCGGCTTGACCAAGCAGGGGAGTCGCATGAGTCCGCATATGTTTGTGGGTCGCTTAAGCCTCCCAGGTCCCCCAGAGCCTACCCTTATGATCGGGTTTTTGAGCAGGCGGTGTTCAAGGAATGGCTCCGGCTGCAAAATTCCTTTGCTTTGCCCAAACGCTTTGCTGTTCGTTACCCTTTTGAGGATAGTTTCACTAAGAGATGGGCTTCCCCAGCAGTGGACCCACCGGTGGCCCGTCTGAATAAGGCAACGACCATTCCCTTGGAGGGGTCTCCGTCTTTTAACCCCTTCCTTACCGGGCACTTAAACCCCCCTCCTGCCCAGACCAATTTTTGGCTTTCAGCGCTGTCGCATTTTGAATGACAATTGCGCGATCGTGCGACGTTGTACCCAAATAAAATTTGCGTCCTTTTTTTCCCACAAATAGAGCTTTCTTTTGGTGGTATTTGATCCCCTCTGCGTCATTTCTGATTGCCGCTATAAACAAAAAATGAGCGACAATTTTGCAAAAAAGAACAATATTTTTTACTTTTTGCTAAAGTACAAATCCATTAAAAAAATTATTCATCGGTTTTGGCCGATATATATTCTTCTACATATTTTTGGTAAAAAAAAAATCGCAATCGGCATATATTGATTGGTTTGCGCAAAAGTTATCGCGTCTACAAACTGGGAATTGATTTATGGCGTTTTTATTATTATTATTTTTTTTACTAATAATGGTGGTGATCTGCGATTTTTATCGGGACTGCGATATTGGGGCGGAAATGTCGGACATTTTTTACACATTTTTGGGACCAATGACATTTATACAGCGATCAGAAATTTAAATGTCCACTGATTACTGTGTAAATGTCATTGGCAGTGAAGGGGTTAACCAGCAGGGGGCAGTGAAGGGGTTAAATATGTTCCCTGGCTGTGTTCTAACTGTGGGGGGGCAGGGCTGGCCGGGACATAACAGATCTAACTGATCCCAGTGACAGGGATCAGTAGATCTGTTATGTCCCCTGTCACAGAACGGGGAACCGGCGTGTTTACAACGGCGGTTCCCCGTTCTGAGGCTCCTGAAAGTGATCGCGGGTCTCGGGCGGACATCGAGTCCGCCCGACCCACGGGCACGCTCGCGCAGCGTGCGGCGCGCGCCGCCGCTGCCGCCAGGGGGCGTGCAGGAGCATGCGCAGTGGAGGACGTCCATGGACGTCCTCCCGGCATTTCAGGTCCGCGCTGGAGCCGTATTCGGCAATAGCGCGGACCTGGAGTGGTTAAAGAGGCGGCCGATCGCCGCACGGAGGCAGTGTCTAAGGCACTGTTCTTGTTGGCTGGGTCAGCCATGCGTCCAGCTCTGGCGGCTGCTATGGCGGCGCAATCTCTTCTCGAGTGCACTACCACATTGCGCACCGGTTTGACTTGTGAATGTGCGCAGGCTAAGGTGCAACGAATGCAACACTTGGAAGAGGGACTCCGCTACCTATGCGATACGGCATTGGACCTGCTTCCCATGCTGTCAAAAATGTCTGTTTTTTCAGTTATTATCAGATGGGTGCTGTGGCTCCACTCTTGGTCGGGCGACCAGGCGTCGAAGAAAGCTCTTATGGATCTCCCCTTTCAGGGAGGGCGTCTGTTTGGCCCACAATTGGATGAAATCATTAAGGATTTCACGGGAGGGAAGAGTACTATCCTTCCGGAGCCTAAACGGCGATATTTTCGCCGTAGGCAGGGCCCTGTCTCTACAGGCCAGAAGAAGTTTTTTCGTGCGCCCGGCTCAGCGGGTAAGGGCTTCAAGTCCGGTAAGGCTTCCGCTGGGCCCAGTAAAAGGCCCTGGCAACGTAAGTCTGAAAAGACGAAGGATAAGTCAACCTCCGCATGATGGGTTGCCCCCACCCAACTCGTGGGTGGGGGGCCGGTTACTGGGGTTCGCAGACAGATGGACTGCCCGCATCACCGATCGGAGGGAGCTGGAGGTGGTGTCCTCCGGGTACAGGATAGAGTTCATCTCTCTACCCCCAGAAAGGTTCTTCCCTTCGAACTTAAGACTACCTCAGGGGGTCGGGAGGCGCTTCTAGGCGCCGTTCGGGCGCTTGCCGAACAGGGGGTGATTGTACCGGTACCCACGATGGAAAGGTTTCACGGGTTTTACTCAAACCTCTGTGTTATGCCCAAAAAAGGGCGGTGTCGGGCCAGTTCTGGACCTGAAGGCACTAAATTGCTTTGTAAAGGCCAAAAAATTCAGGATATAGTCCATCCGCTCGATCGTGGCCACCCTGCACCAAGGGGAATTCATGGCGCCCCTGGATATCAAGGACGCGTATCTCCACGTTCCAGTTTGTCACAGACACCAGCGTTTTCTGCACTTCGCAGTGGGAGATCTGCATTACCAGTTTGTGGCACTTCCCTTCGGTCTGGCTTCGGCTCCCCGAGTGTTCACCAAAGTGGTGGCCCCAATGGCGCTGTTGAGACAGAGAGGTATCGCGGTGGTAGCGTACCTTGACGATTTCCTTCTGAGACCAGAGTCGGCGGCAGCTCTGGAGGAGAACGTGATAATCACGGTGTCCACGTTAAAAGAATTCGGTTGGCTGATCAACCTGCAGAAGTCAGCGATGACTCCATCCTGCCGTCTGGAATACCTGGGTCTGATTCCGGACACGGTGCAGGCAAGGGTGTTTTTGCCGCTGAACAAGCTCCTGACACTACAGGCAGCAGTGCGAACCCTGTTATCACACCAGTGGTCCTCCTTACGGTTCTGTATGTGAGTGTTGGGGCTCATGGTGTCGACTTTCGAAGCGATACCTTACACCCAGAGTCACACTCGGCTCCTGCAGAAGGCGATTTTGTCACAATGGGACAAATCTCCCCTATCCCTAGACAGACTGATTAGGTTGGATCATCAGTCCCGAGGATCCTTGATTTGGTGGATTCGGGCTCCAGCCCTAAAGTTGGGAAAATGTTTCCTCCCCCTCAATTGGTCGATAGTAATGACGGATGCCAGCCTATCAGGCTGGGGAGGGGTCCTGGGTCAGTTCTCTGCCCAGGGCCGTTGGTCAGCTCAGGAAGCTTGCCTTCCGATAAATGTACTAGAACTAAGAGCGATCAGACTCTGTCTATCCCGTTGGTCGACAAAGCTGCGAGGCCTCCCTGTCCGGGTTCAGTCGGACAATGCCACGGCTGTGGCATATGTGAACCATCAGGGCGAAACAAGAAGCTCGGCAGCAGCTGCGGAAGCGGCTCTGATCCTGCGATGGGCAGAACTTCACGTGCCAGCTCTCTCCGCAATCTACATTCCAGGCGTGGAAAACTGGCAAGCGGACTTTCTCAGCCGCCGGACTCTGGATCAGGGGGAATGGTCCCTACATTCAGAAGTGTTCCGACAGATTTGCCTCAAGTAGGGCACGCCAGAGGAGGACCTCATGGCCTCCAGATTCAATCACAAGGTTACAGACCTTTGTGTGCAGATCAAGAGATCCGTTGGCGGTAGCCACGGATGCACTGGTGGCGCCCTGGGGTCGGTATCGGCTAGTGTACGTCTTTCCTCCTCTGAAGCTTCTGCCACCGGTTCTGCGCAGGATAGAAGCAGAGGGAATCCTGACAATCCTGGTAGCTCCGGATTGGCCTTGGCGTCCTTGGTACGCCGATGTGGTACGGATGGTGGCAGATGTTCCGTGGCGTCTTCCACTTCGCGAAGACCTACGGTTTCAGGGACCCATCTGGCACCCTGCTTTACCCTCGCTGGCTTTGACGGCTTGGCTATTGAGTCCCAGGTGTTGAGGGATAGAGGTGTCTCTGACTCCATGATCCCTACTATGATTAGAGCGTGCAAGTGTACTTCGCATAAGATTTATCATAGGACCTGGAAGGCCTATATTGCCTGGTGTGAGGCGGGTGGTTGGAACCCCCGCTCTTATGCAGTGTCCAGGGTGCTGACTTTTTTTGCAGCAGGGACTGGACAAGAACCTGGCGTTAAGTATGCTTAAGGGTCAGATTTCGGCTCTGACGGTGCTTTTTCAACGACCCTTGGCGTCACATTCGTTGATCTGTACATTTGTACAGGGTGTACGTCATGTGGCTCCTCGGATACGGACGCCTTTGGCGCCGTGGGATTTGAATCTGGTGCTCTCTGTGCTTCAGAAGCCACCATATGAGAAGATTAGGGACATTCCCTTGCAATTGTTGTCACAGAAAGTGTTTTTTTTTGGTGGCTGTTACATCCGCTAGGCGGGTGTCTGAGTTGGCAGCGTTATCCTGCAAGTCACCTTACTTGGTCCTTCATAAGGACAAAGCGGTTTTGCGACCTTCCCCTTCTTTCCTTCCGAAGGTGGTTTCTTCTTTTCATTTGAATGAGGATATTGTTCTTCCCTCATATTGCCCGCACCCGTCGCATCTCAAGGAATTTGAACTACATTCTTTGGATGTGGTGAGGGCCTTGCGGGTATATTTGAATTCTACAGCTTCTTTTCGGGAGTCTGACTCTTTATTTGTGCTGACGGAAGGTTCGCGCAAAGGCATGGCGGCCTCGTCAGCTACCATTTCTCGTTGGATCAGGAAGACCGTGACTCATGCATATGAGGTTCGGGGCAAGGTTCCCCCTTTTCCAGTCACGGCTCATTCCACCAGGGCAGTTAGTACTTCCTGGGCTTTTAGACACCAGGCCTCGGTGTCTCAGGTGTGCAAAGCGGCTACTTGGTCCTCAGTGCACACGTTTACTAAGTTTTACAAAGTTGATGTTTCAGCATCTGCGGATGCTGCTTTTGGCCGCAAAGTTTTACAGGCGGCAGTGTGGGCTCGACTGGCGCCTTCTGAGAGGGTTTTTTTTGTTGGGTACAGTTGTTGTAGTTTGCCCACCCCTCTTGATTGGCACAGCTTTGGGACGTCCCCACATGTCATAAGAAGGGCTGCGTCTGTCAGTGAACGTAAGAGAAAAATGGATTTTATTATAACTTACCGTAAAATCCTTTTCTCTGAGTTCACTGACAGACGCAGCACCCACCCCTCTGTTGAGTTTGTACGGCTTGTTACGAACTGATATGCTATTGTCCAGCAGGGGGTTATATGCTAAGGTGAGGACGGCCCCCTGGGAGGGGCCAACCTATGCTTTTGTTTTTTCTTTGCCTAATCTACTCCTAGTGATATGAGCATAACCCCACGTGTCATAAGAAGGGCTGGGTCTGTCGGTGAACTCAGAGAAAAGGATTTTACGGTAAGTTATAATAAAATCCCTTTTTTGCACGATATTCTAATTTTTCGAGTATCACCTGTATGTCAGTCTGATGTTTCTATTATTATCGTTCAATTCCGTCATGAAGGTTTCTATTGGTCCCAGCCACAGCATCAGGACATCATCAATGTACCTTAACCACATGGCTACATGATCTCGGTACATCGATGAATGGTACACTGTCTCTTCCTCCCAGAGGCCCAGGTGGAGGCAGGCGTATGCAGGTGCCCATGGGGCACCCATAAAGGTGCCTCGTATTTGCTTGTAGTTCGTTCCAAGGTATTGAAAACAATTGTCTAGGGCAAATTGTGTAAGGTCAATCAAAAATTCATTTTGTGCTCCCATTTCTAGTGCTTATCTAGAAAGTAGGCTATGGCAGCTAATCCCCACTGTGTGGATTGATCCTCTAGTTGTCGCCTTACTTCTTTCTCCTAGTAATCTGCTGACATTAGAACCATATTGCCCCCTTTATCGCTCCTTTTCATTATAAGGTCAGGGGCTTCTTTGAGTTCCCTTAGGGCTTGTCATTCGTCAGGATTCAGATTGTCATGTGGCTTCATCTCTTGCCAGTTTATCAACTTGAGGTCTTCTTCTACCAAGTCGAGGAACACCCCTAGCCATCGTTTTTTTTTTCGGAATTGAGGCATCTTGGTTGATCTTATTTGTAAATTTGGATTTCTTCTCCATTGTTCTGTATTGCTATTTGATTTTTCAATTTCATTTTAACTTAGTAAGGAGATAAGAGTGTCTCTTGCCCCTAGTTCCTGGGGTGTCATATTTGTATTTAAATTGGTATTGATCAGGGCTTCTTGATGTATTTGTCTTAACCACTTGCCGACCGCCGATCGGCATCTGACGGCGACAAAGTGGTTCGTTATCGCAAAACGCCGTCATACGACGGCGGCTGCGATAACGCGCACTGTGAGCGCGCTCACTGTGTTCGGGGAGGGCCAGGGAGCGGGTGCGGCGGCTTCGATTGCCGCCGGCTACCCGCGATGGCCCCCCCGGAGCGAATGAGCGGAGGTCCGTGTATGTAAACACGGACCTCCGCTCTGTGTGAGGGGGAAGGGATGTGATCACAGCCTTCCAGTACGTGAAGGCTGTGATCGCTTCCCTTCCCCAGATAGGCAGTCCCCCTTACAGTTAGAACACGCCCAGGGAACATAGTTAACCCTTAGCGCGCCCCCTGCAGGTTAACCCCTTCACTGCCAATGGCATTTACACAGTAATCAGTGCATTTTTATAGCACTGATCGCTGTATAAATGCCAATGGTCCCAAAAAAGTGTCAAAATGTTCCGACATGTCCGCCCCAATATCGCAGTACCGCTAAAAATCGCAGATCGCCGCCATTACTAGTAAAAAATAAAAAAAAATAAAAACCCCAGAAATGAATTCTCATCATCCGTAAACGCGACCACTTTTGCGCAAACCAATCAATAAACGCCGATTGCGATTTTTTTTATCGCAAATATGAGGAAGAATATAAATCGGCCAAAAACGGTGAAAAAAATGTTTTTTTATATTTTTTTTTTGGATTTGTATTCTAGCAAAAAGTAAGAAATTTGGTTTTTTTTGCAAAATTGTCGCTCTTCTTTTGTTTATAGCGGCGATCAGAAATGACGCAGAGGTGATCAAATACCACCAAAAGAAAGCTCTATTTGTGAGAAAAAAAGGACGCAAATTTCGTTTGGGTACAACGTCGCACGACCGCGCAATTTTCAGTTAAAGCGACGCAGCGCCGAATCGCAAAAAGGGCTCCGGTCCTAAAGCTGGAAATCCTTCCGGGGCTGAAGTGGTTAAAAAGACCTTTCTATAGAATAGAGCTATATCCTTGTATACTTCAAATTGATTCATGGTATTGGAGAAAAGGATAGGCCTTTTTGTAGACGTTCCTGTGCCTATTTTGTAGGTCAAAATTTGATAAGTTAATTATGGTGTTGACATTTGAATTACTGGCAGTGTTTCTCAACCCTGTCCTCAAGTAACCCCAACAGGCTTTCATTTATCTTGCACAGGTGCTATAAATCTGAGTCAATGGCTTGGTATTTTGGACAGCTCTTTTATCCAAGAGAAATTCCTAAAACATGGCCTGTTGGGGGTACTTGAGGACAGGGTTGAGAAACCCTGTTCTAGAGTATGATCGGTCATAGTCTCCAGAATGTCATTTACTACTTGTTCAGGTTCCAATTGCTGGCTCTGGTTCTCCCTTGTAGATAAGTTTGATTTAGGGGTCTTTTTCCGCATTCTCCTTTTTGGGTTTTTAGGATTCCTTTCCTTGATCCATTGGTTGATGGGGGTGATCGATCATCTTCTAAAAAACCGACCGTTCTTTCAGGGTCGTCATCGCTTTCCGATGTATTCAGGGTTCCTCTGGTTCCTGATCTTGAGTGTTACCGTCCTATACTGGATCCACTTCGCCCTCTTGGCTTAGTTAGGTCAAATATTTGATGTTTGGCACAATCTTTTAAGTCCCTTTGGAATTTGATGTGTTTAGTATAGCTTAGGTTTTTCTGAGTTTTAATTACTTCTCTCTTTAATATCTCGTTCTGCCGTTCAAATTCCGGGTTTTCTTTGTGTGTTTCTAATGATCTTAGACTGTCATCAATTTCTTTCTGGATCTCTGATTGTATTTTTTCTTCTTCCACAATTAACTTCATAATGTTTAGACCATGGTCTATGCATTCTTTTTTCCATTTAGATAGAAATCGTTCCGTGTGTAGATGTTCTGCCGGTATTAAAGATCAAACCTCTTGGCACTGACATTGGTGCTTACAATGCTCAGCTCTCATTCATTTCGTTGAAACCTTTATGCCTTAAAAAAAAAAAAAAAACATTTTTGTGACCACTTCAAAGTGTCAGCTGGAGTTAGGCTTTGTTAGACGCTTTATGTGAAGTCCATCTAAATGCAGTCATCACGACCTCCAGATTAGCATGCTGCAATAAAAAAAAAATGTTTTGGGGCTTTGATATGCTTTTTTATGACCACAATAGGCAGTGGGAGCCCAAAACATCCAAGGACTGCTGTGCTGAGAGATAGGTGATGATGCTGAAAGCAGAGGAAAGCTGGTCTGCGTGTGCAAGTAGCCAAAATGGCTCATGCATGCCTGTCTGAAAGAAGGGTGTGCATTAAGATCTGAGACTGGCAGACCAGAGCTGCAGCACACTGGGATTCCTGATATGCCTGATTTACCACAGCAGCTTGCTCACAGTCAGCCAGGATGTCTTAGTAGACATTTTCAGGGACAAATAGAACATGGTGCTGGACCAGTATAGCACTCTGCTGCTAACTCACTGCTTAGCACTACATGCCTAGATGAGTACCTAGGGCAGGATCTGGTGCCTGAAGCAACATTACAGCTTAAGCCCACACTTTTTTCCTAACAGAATCTTGTCTCAGAATCTTCCAAGGCTCATCTGATGAGTCATCCAATTTGGAAAGCTGCAGTAACTGTGTAGAATCTTGTTAGAAGAAGAATCTTGAAAAAAGAAAAGGAGTTTGGTTCTCAGAACAGAGAGAAGACATCCATTCCCGTATGGACACAGAAAAAAAAAAACGAGGCTTGCTGGTACTAGTTTTACAGGGCTGTCCTCACAGCTTTGCTTTGCCACTGTCCAAGGCAGCCCATGGTCTAAGACTAAGATCTTGTGTCTTGTAATTTCCGATTAGGAATCATATTTTTTTTAAAGCAGGAGAATCTATAGAATCAATAGATGGGTATTGTTAACGCGGTGTCCTTCTCTAGTTAGACTGTTAAATTTAGTTGTTAGCTTCACTGTTGCCAGTGGAGCAGTCATCTATTTTTGTCTGGTCAGGGCTTTCTAAGCTGGGTATTTCATTTCTCCTACCTGTTTCTGGGAGAAGCTTCCAGAATATAGGTCAAGGAGAGTCAAATATCCATTAATGAATATTTATCATGCCTCAGCCAATCCCTAGAAGGGGGTGTCTGGGGAGGTACTAAATGTTTCTTCCCCTGGGAGACAGTGTGCTGAAGAATTGCATTAGCTGGTGCAGGGCTGAGGGCCTGGTGAAGATTATGAAAAAGGATTTGCTGCAGGGCACTGTCCTGAATTCCTGGTCTGGAGAAGGAGCTGTTGTGTCCCTCACTGAGGATCTACAGTCATTGTGGAAGCTGGGGTGGAAAACAGTTTCTGAGATATTATGCGTAAGACCTGCGTTTGGGACTTTCATGTGTGCCTGCTCCTATAAGGATTTGTGCTAAGAAGTCTGTCGTCCTATTGATTCTAATATCGTTTTAAATAGCAATAATTTCTAAAAAGACATCCCCTGGACTGAGCCTGTATTGTCGGTGTGCTTGGAACCGTGCTTGTGGTAAGCAGCCTCTCTACTAGTTGGAGAGACCTGGGATAATCTATGGCAGCCCCTTTTGGGGGGGGGGGGGTGTTAAGAGCTACATTTGTTGCTTGCATTCAAAATTAGTTGCCCAAATGTTCATCTAAATTTTATATTTTTTTTAAGAAATCATAGGGCACAGAAATTCAGATTAAAAAAATTGGTATTGATAAGGAATTAGATTTAAAACGGTTATGGGAAAACGGTAAAACCTGTAGCCATGTAAGACTGTAAATGAAAATCTTTTCTTCATCGCACAATACAGGACACAGATGTAGTCCTAGACAACTGGGTTATATGTTGCTACCTTCACGCGACTGGATACTGGCAAACAGAACTGTACGGACCCCCACATAACCCCTCTCACTGACAGTTATCCTCAGTTTCTTGGTAGTGTCCTTAGGTAATGGATGCTCTTTTTTTTTTTTTCCCCACTACTAATCTT
>BLSH010316824.1:839598-849948 GCA_018402905.1 Glandirana rugosa
TTTTTTTATTTATGTGAACTCTGAGTTGTATTTGTTAGGGAGAGGCTGTTTTAGCTTAGTCTTGATTGCTTAGAATCTTATCTTAATGTTTTTTTAAATTTGGATGTATACGTCTTTTGGGAAAAAAAAGCATTTCTCTAGAAAATGCTCGTACCTCTATTTAGCCCGTTTAAGGAACGGTTTCGAGAGTTTCTCCGGTTGTAATCGGCAGTATATGTGAGTTATGCTCTATTGTTTCTGTTGTGACAGATGTGACACACGTCTTAATAATCCGTTTACTCATAAAACTGGTGTAGTAGGAGAAATACGTACAACAGAATGAGGTTCGACATATTGGTAGTAGGCTTTCGAGCCTATACAGCTTGGAGTAAGACAACATGCATAAAGAGGATGATGTGGTCAAAATACTCATTTGCCTAATAATTCTGCACACAGTGTAGACAGTGTTGTCTTTGTTATCTCGTATTGAGTGTATATGACGGCTAATGTTGGCCTCTTTGAGAGCTTTGGCAAGGAATTTGCCCGATTTATCTCCATGCTCGTAAAAGATCTCTTTACGAAAAAAAAGGGTTTTCTGCATATGTAGGTTTAAATTTTTTTGTAATTCTATTCTAAGATTCGTTAGTTCTGATTCGATTTTGTCGGAGAGGGATTGTTTATGTTGAGTCTCAAGTGTATTTATTTTTTTCATTAATGTGGCAATTTCTTTTTCTTTTTTCTTTTGGGAGCCCCATTTCATTAGATCACCTCGGATTACGCATTTGTGTGCTTCCCAGTTGTTAAGAGGGTTGGTGTCTTTACTTAAATTTATTTGGAAAAATTTTTGAATTTTGTTGTGGATGTCAGAATAGATTCTTTTATCTGTAAGTAGGGATGCGTTAAGTCTCCAATTGAAATTTTATTTTAGTTTGGGTTTCTTTTTGAGTGATAGTGTCGTAGGGGCATGGTCTGAAAGAGTAATGTTTCCTATTTGTGCTTTTGCTATAGATTTCAGATCTTTCTGTGATATGAAAATCATGTCAATTCTGGAGTATCTTTTGTGAGGTTTAGAGAAGTAAGTGAAATCCTTGCCTGTGGGGTGTGTGAGTCTCCAGGTGTCTACAAGCGTTAAGGATTTGAGTAGTGTCTTGATTCTTTTCAGAATCTTGTATGCAACAAGCGTGTGTCCGTTAGAAGTGTCATATCTGGGGTCCATGGGCAGGTTGAAATCTCCACCTAGAATGATGCAGCCTTTAGCGAACCATTTTAATTCGTTCACTATTTTGGAGCAAAAGTTGATCTGAGATTTATTTGGGAAGTATACATTTGCGAGAGTAATGGGGTCACCTGCCCATGTGCCCCTCAAGAACAGATAATGGCCTTCTGGGTATATAAGTTGTTGTGAGAGTGAAAATGGTGCATTTTTGTTTATTAGGATGGAGACTCCTTTTGTTTTGGCGTTTGGGTTTGTGGCATGGTATGCATTTGTAAAAGTGTTATCAGTGATTTTGGGGATATTTGTACTTTTGAAATGTGTTTCTTGGAGGAAAACAATTTTCGGGTTAATCTTTTTGAGTTCAGAGAGTAATTTGGTCCTTTTTTGGGGAATGTTAAGTCCATTCATGTTGTGCGAAATGATGTCTGGGGATTTGTGCAAAGAGGCATAGGCCATGATAGCTGTTTCTCAGAAAATATAGTATATATGAAGAGGTAAAGTAGATAGAATAGAGAAGAAAGTGTAGAGGGAAGATAAAAAAAGCTTCACAAAGTTTCAAAGGTTTGAACCACTACTAACGGTAGATTAGTGAGCTCATGTTCTGAGCTCTAGGAAAGTGGTTCTTAAACAATTAAAGAATAACTGTATAACTAAGATTTCGTTCTTTCTGTTGTGAGTATCTTCAATTGTTGGTTTTGGGGGGTGATGGGTTATAGTTCACTTCGAGATAAGATTGAGAGTCACTTCATAAGAAGTGTTGTGAGGTAATAAATATATCGATCAGAATTGAGTTATGCAGGCCTGAGGGTGTTCGGCCGCAAGAAATCAATGATGGGGGTGTAAATATAAATGGTTCTAATTGAAATAGTATAAATGAGTTACTCACATCAGAGGAGATACAGGAAGTAAGTGGATAAGCAGAATGTCACTCGGATCCCACTGATTTGATTCAGCCCTGTTCGGTGAAGATCTCTGCTAACAGCAAACAAGGTGTAATAACAAAATTATTGTCAACAATAAACACTTATAACGATAGCATTATATGAAGGATTTGACCTCAGGTCTTCCTTCCTTACTTATTTCTCCAAGGGAGAGACCCCCTATTGTGGTGGTTCTCTCTCCGTGAAGAAATTTGATAGTCATTTGGAGTCAGGTCAAGACCTTTAACTGTTATAGGTGAGGGCCTCAATATGGATGAGAAGACCTTTAGAGTTTAACATTTATTTCCTCTTCTGCTCCATGGGTGTATTTCCAGTGTGGTCGAGACAGTTTGTTGACCTTCAGAGTAAAGACCTTTTATATGTGTCGTAAGGCGTGTGGAGCAATGTCTTTATCTATTTGGGCATCACAACCCAAAGAAAGTGAGTCTGGATATAGTTTTCAAGAGAGAAAGGACGTACTCATTTCTTTATTATGAGTGTCGTTACCATTCAGTATATGATTGAAACTCATATTTCTGCTGTAGGGTTAGATATATTGTCTAAAGTCTGTACTCCTCACACTATGAAATGATCAGTTCTTCCAGTTAAGTGAGGTTGATGGTATGAAATTTAACGAGAGTGGTATAATATCCGATTCGTTGTAATCATGAGAGATCATAGAGATTTCAGTGATTCTTACCCTATAAAGTTATTAATGGTAAGGGGAGTAGAAGAGGTTTTGTCCGGTCTTTACTTGTTGTCCGTTGTTCTGTCTATGTTAGGTATAGTGAAACATCTATAAGAGTTTTTACAGATGAATGAGTTCTTTTAAGGAGGTAATGCTGATCTATGGTATTGCATGTTAGCAAGAGAATTAAGCCAGAGATTTTAATATGAGGTGAAAGATCAGTGAGTTCTCTGACAGGGGAGAAGTATAAATCAGGATGTAGAAAAGGAAGTTCTGTTATGTGTTTTCCTTAATGATGTTCTCTTGTTCTTGGTGTTTTAGCTGCAGGAGAGTATTTCCCAGTATGGCTCATTTTCCTATTTTGCTTCCCTTTTGAGTTTGGGGAGCAGGAAGGAGATGGACTGGAGGAGGCTGCGTCTTGACTGGGGATTTGCGGGTTGATGAATTCTGCGTACCAGTCAGGGAGGGGGATATAGTCCAGATGGAGGTTTTCGTAGAAGGATGTCAATTCGTCTGGAGTGCGGAGAAAGAATTGTTTACCTTGGAAGGTTGCTTGGAGGGTGAAGGGGAATTTCCATCTGTAGGTAATATTTTTTTCCTTCAAAATTTCTAGCAAGGGTTTGAGCGCCCTTCTGTTTTTAAGGGTGATAGGAGATAGATCCTGAAAGAGAAGTATCTCTTTTTCATTGAAAACGATGGCATCATTTTGTCTAGCTCTTTGAAGAATCTCCTCTTTCAAGGTGAAATTGGGAAGACAGCAAATGATGTCTCTCAGCGGAGCTTCTTCTGAAGGTCTGGGTTTTAAAGCCCTATGTGCTCGGTCAAAATCAATTGGAGATTCCGCGGGTCTGTCGATTAGGTTGTTAAATATTGAGGTAAGGGCGGGTCTGATTTGTTCCGTTGTGATGGATTCAGGTATTCCACGTACTCTAATATTATTCCTCCTTCCCCGATTGTCTAAATCCTCCAATTGTCTATTCATGGTGATTAGGTGTTGGGAGTGGGAGTCTATGATTGTGTCAATTCTTGCGATAGCTCTATCCCTCCTCCTACCTGCACGTTCATTAGTCGTCATTTGTTCCGTGAGCATAAGAATATCCGCTTTCAGATCAGAAATTGCGGTGGAAAAATAATTTTTTATATCAGCTGCAATTTCTGTCATATCTGCGTAGGTTAGTGGGGAATCATGATGTATGTTGTGTCTTACCATCTCTTCTGATGTTGTGAGTGAGATATTATCATCTTCATCTTCTGTCTCTCTAGTTGTTTTCTTTGTGGGTGCCATTTTTTCGGATGTTCCTTTTTCTTTGAAAGAGTACTTCTGGAAGTATGCAGGAAATTGCCTGTTATTGGCAGATGAAAAAGAACGTAATGAGCGGCCAGGTGTGTTGGTATTATTAGTTGTGAATTTGTCCATCTCTAATGTGCAGCAACAGCTTATTACAGCAAAAACCAGTAGTTGCTTACTTGCCCTCAGACTGCAAAAGGGGTGTAGTTACCACTGCATGTTGGCTTTTTTAGGGCTTGTAAGTCTGAGAGCCCTGCAGGGGTATTAATGAGCGTCGGAGTAGATCCCTGTGTTATGGGGTTAATATGTATCCTACGAGGAGAGAGTAAGTCTGGGCTTGTGGGTGGTAGGGGCCCAGCACCGTTACCTTTATTTCCTTCCAGAGGAAGATAGGTGCAGGAGGCTTCTTAAGTTAAGATGTGACTTTGAATATTTCCCAGAGTTGGTTTCAGGGAGCCAGCGTGGTATCTCCGTCTGGCTGAAAATTTAGCCTGGGGATTAGGATGCGGCCTGTTCGGAGCCTGGCAAAAGTGATTTTTACCTTAATAGTCCGTTGCCTGATGGCTTGCCTCCGATGCTCAGGAGCAGGGGTAATGATTTTGAAAGGTAGTGTAAGTCGGGTAGATCGCGTCTATGCGGCAGTCCGTCAGCCGCGGCCTAGTCCGTTACGGGTCAAAGTCAATTTAAGGCCTCAAACTTATATATTTCAGTGGCTAACAGTCTTATAGATGTTCTGGGGTTGATATTACCTCGGTACAGTGACTCTGTAGCAAGGATGACTGTGGATTGAGGAATTACTAGACGGAGATTCTCCTCTGTGCGTCCGACCTCTTCGCTCGCCAAGCCACGCCCCCTGACATATATTTTTTTATGTTTGAGTTAGTTCCTCTATATTTAAAAGAGAGGGAGCAAGGAACTTGAAAGGGTGAAATCATCACTACCATTTATTATACTGCAAATGAAGTCTTGGAGAATCTTTAAGGCACTTCATTTGCATTGCCTTTTCTGTGCAGCTACGGAGCTCCTTACACAGGACTGTCACTGCCTTCACTTGTGACACAGCTGTTTTTTTCATGCCTGTGCTGTTTTCCTCAGGCCAGCTATTTTTTCACCTATGTGGCAGATTTTATGGGAAAATTTGCCACCATGTTGGAAACACCTAGTATCCGGGGCCGGAAGACGCACCCTTCAATTTCTCCCTCCTTGTTCTCTCTCGGGTCCTGTTTTGGCTCCTGTTCTGTTGCAGGACATTTAGAAGCAGGAAGAAGAGGAGGTTTTGTTACCCGAAAAGGGGGAAACGTGAGCACATTATTCTGATTCAGCAAAATCTCTGCAAGAGGCCATTTTGGATGTTCTCTTTCCAAAACTCAAGAGATACGATGTCTGTGCTGGTGGATGAGGTGCAAACTTTTTTAAAACCTAGCTTTCAGATTCAATTCAACCAAACGTTACCAGCATGGGTTCCAAGAAGGCTCCCAAGCCACTTAAGACCTTTCTTATGTACTCTGCGACAGAGGAAGCTTTGAACAATGACTGGTCACATCCTGAAAATATTTTTATACCTCTAAAATGCTTTTCTGGGCAATATCCAATGGAAAAGGATTTTTATTTAAAAAACAATTGCAGTTACTTCTGTGGATTCTGATATTGCCTGCCTCAATAGATCTCTTACAGTTGCTGCTGAGAATGTTCTGGTTTTTAAACATGCAATAGTCTTTTGCTCTAGTAGGACCTGCCATGCAGCCTGTTATTGCCACTATGGAGATCTGTAAGCCCCTTGTGGTCTTGGTCCAAAATTATGGCTCCTAACCTGGATTCTATTCTCAGATTCTTCTATACTTCAGAGGTTGGAACTTCTTCCAAATGTCTTACAACATCTCGTAGACTGTCTTGGAATTTCTCTCCAGCAGATGTCCAGACTTGGTCTTCTGTCCAGATGCACTGGATTACTGGTTTACTGAAAAAGCCTGTAAAAAGTGATTGGAACATGCACTTCGCACAGGTCAACGTCTCTTTGGCGAACATCTAGAGTGACTTTTATCAAGGAAGTCGTGGTGGAAAGAGCATGCTTTTGCCTAGCAGAAAGAAAGCTAAGGCTCCTGCAAACAAATCCTTCTGGATTTTAAAATGTTCCTTTTGTCCCTCCCAAATCTCTTCTAAATCTAAACCCATCACCTCCTTTTCAAACAAACCCTGGACTCCCATGCCAGCTAAACCCAGTTCCAATCCCCCCTCTTCAAGTGGGGAATGTCTGTCAGCTTTCTTGGATGGCTGAATTCAAGAAATTGTACATTTTTGGGTCAGGAATGTCTTCTCCAGGCTTGAGGTTCACACTCTCCCTCCTCTCTGATATCATGTCTTCAGATCTTCTCTGCAGAGACTGTTGAATCTGCATGATGCACTTCAGCATTTTCAAAACAAATATGCTGTCCTAAACCCACTGCAAAATCAAAAATATGCATCAATATGAATATGCAAATAATTTTCTAAGTGAGGGCAAATCAACATAAATGTACCATACATTTCATAAGTGAAAAGTGCACCAATATGAATGAGCAATGAATGTCATAAGTAAAAAGAAATCAGTATAAATGAACAATCCATTTCATAAGCAATAAGAGCACCTGAACAGAACTAAATATCAACAGCAATACATGGAATACTGTGCCAACAAACTCGTAAACTACAAAAATCCAGCAGTACTCAGTATCCCAACAGACTTCACAAAGTCCATAAATATTTAATCCAGAAGTGCTTGTGCACAAAGTTTGCCTCAGACGAAATATGGGGACATAACATCCCAACCACTTTGATACTGAAGCTGCTTACCAAATAACAATGACCCCCATACACTGAATGGTCATATGCATTGTAATAGTATAGAAATCCTGCACCTGATCTCCACCTACAATAGGGCATGTACTGCGTGTGAAAAAACTAAGCACAAGGGAAGCGCTCCTAATAGTGTAAAGCCATAGCTTTATTACAATAAAAGATTAAAAAAACGAATGTAGTAACAGCACTGATCATAAGTAAAAAATAATGGAATGCCAGTCAGAAGGCTCCATTCTGTCAGTCTACCTAATCTAAAGATATTGCCATTTATAATATCTGTTAAATATTTTTATGGATATAATGTATTGCTCATATTGGTATTGATTACAGGTGCTGGGAGTACCGACATACCCTTTGAATGAGGTCAATGTACTTAATGCTGTGCATGAATGTGCCATAATATTTATTTTTTCATCTGAACTTTTTTTTTTTTTGTGTACAATAATAAAATTAATTGTTTATCCTATGTGTGGGTACCTTGAAAGTCCGTTGGGTGCTTTTTGTTTGTTTTTCTCAATGTCTCATTGCACATTCATATTGGTGCACTTTTCACTTATGAAATGCATTGTACATTTGTTTTGTCCTTAATAAATTTATTGTATTTTCACATTGGTGCATATTGATTTCGCACCGTGGGTTTAGTGCAGCACATTTGTTTTGCATGTACTGTATGTTTCATCTTGTATCGAGATTATGTGTACGCAGCTTCTCATTATACAGTATTGTGCAAAAGTTTTAGGCAGGTGTGAAAAATATGCTTTCAGAAATAGAAGTGTTAATAATTATTTTTATCATTTAACAAAAAGGAAAATAAATGAACAAAAGAGAAATCCAAATCAAATTAATATTTGATGTGACCATCTTTGCCTTCAAAGAAGGATCTATTCTTCTAGATGCACTTGCACACAGTTTTTGTAGGAACATGGCAGGTAGGTTATTCCAAATATCTTGGAGAACTAACCATAGATCTTCTGTGGATTTAGGCTGCCTCCAAATCATTCTGTCTCTACATGTAATCCCAAACAGAATCGATGATCTTGAGATCAGTGCTTTTTGGGTGCCAAACCATCACTTCCAGCACTCCTTGTTCTTTCAGCTGAAGATGGTTCTTAACCCAATGGCTCCCCTGCTATCAATTTATCCAATGAGGACTAGGGCCTGCAGCTGGAGCTGCTAGGCTCGTCCCCGGTGCGGGAACGATCGGGCTCAGGTAAGTAAACGGGGGCTTTGGGGGGCAGCTGCAACAAAAAAGAATATAATGCATTAAGGTGAAAACTGGGAGGGTTTACAACCCCTTTAAAGAGTAAGTTCACCTTTACAGAAAATCTGTAAGGTGAACTTACATTGAACCCCTTGTCCATTGCACTGGGTCCCGCTAACCTGGAGCATGGCGATCCCCCTCACTGACCGATCGTATCGCCGATGTACCAATCTAGGGTTTTGAAATCCATGCAGCTTTCTCTCCTCTTTGCCTGCGGTGATGGGACAGGCTACGGGGGTTGTGATTGGTCAACGGCACGCGGTACATTTTGGAGATTATGCTGTGGGGGATTTCTAACCCCTGGACCATGAGGCGGCGACCAAATGTCTCC
This sequence comes from Glandirana rugosa, assembly GCA_018402905.1. NCBI lineage: Eukaryota > Metazoa > Chordata > Amphibia > Anura > Ranidae > Glandirana > Glandirana rugosa. Next base: position 848,117 of record BLSH010316824.1, read on the forward strand.
TATTGGGTGATCGCTGTGCTCCAGGTCAGTGGGACCAGAGGGGAGGGGGCCCTGTGTAAGTTCACCTTACAGATTTTTCTGTAAAGGTGAACTTACCCTAATAGGACATCGGTCCTGTGTTTGGGGTCATTGTCCTGCTGCAGAATAAATTTGTGGCCAATCACAAGTCTCCCTGATTTTATGACAGGACAGATAAGTATCTGCCTGTATTTCTTTCTCGGACATCACGGGACACAGAGCAAGCTATATATTCTATACATACTGGGTTATACGCCACCTATAGGTGAATGGACACTGGTAATCAATAAAAAAATCATTTGCTTCCCCTGAGAGACCAGAAGTGACCGGGCTATCTGAGCCGCTGTGGCTGTCTGGTATGGTAGCTGACCCCTCATCTGTTTTCTCACAATATGTTACTAAAGATGACCTATCGGTAGCCTTACTGAGCTTGGAAACCAGGATTGCTGGTATGATGGCTTCCATCGCACAGGATGAGAAGGGTGACAGGTCTCCTTCTCCTAACCCTCCGATTCTGGAGCTAGAATGGGTTGATGAGGCAAAGCAGGTAGCTACACGTGATCTGGCCGATTTCTTTTGCAGACACTTCTGCTTCAAGTGGTTGTCAACTTGTGACAACCACTTTAAGCTACAGGTAAGCCTATGATAAGGCTTACCTGTAGGTGCCCTGCATAACTCCTAAACCTGTGCATTTCAGGAGGTATGCAGTGTTGTAGCTGTGCCGACGTCCTGTCAGCACATGTGCAGTGAAGAAATGGCCTCCGTGCCGTTCCTCCACTGCGACAGTGCCGTGAGTGGCGGCTCCCGCGCGCATGCGCGGGAGTGACGTCACGCGACTCTGGCCAGTCAGCGCCGGAGTCGCGGCCCCGGAAGAAAGAGGGGCAGAAGATGGACGCCGCAAGCACAGGGGACATTGCTGGACGTCGCAGGCTTCATTTGCAGGTAAGTGGCACATAGTGGGCTACTATACGATGCATATTAGCCCATTATGATTCTACTTTACAGGGGAATGTAGAGGAAAGTAAACCCCATCTGGGTTTACTTCCTCTTTCAGAGAGTCCTGAGCCAGAAGAATCCCCAAGGACACCTGCCTATCAATCTCAGAGGCTACTGATCCAGGTACTTACACATAAGGTACGTGCAGCATTCAGGTGACCTCCAGCGGAGAGTCCTGTGGATGTGTATTCCTCCCTTGGGTCATTAAAATACCACAAAGTGTGCAGGGATTCGCTTTGCACTCTCTCCTTCAGAGGGTGATATATGCTGACTGGGGGCTCCTGGACAGATTGATGTTCCTTCTAACGTATCCTATGCGGGAAAACATTTTGGGGGGAGTACCAGCTGTCCATGCAGCAGTCACTTCCCTAAGTAAATCCCTGACCTGCCCTGTTGATAATGCCCAGGTGTTAAGCCCTACAGATAAAAAGCTGGAGCCCTTATTAAAGGCTTCTTTTTCCTTGGCTGGGCTTCAGAGCTTATTTTTTTACTGTTCTGAAGCAGCATAGAGGCCACATTGGATGCATACGTGCTTGGCTCATCCTGCTTGGGCCCGGTTGCAGTTGAACAGGGGCATGCTTGCAAACTGGCTTAACCAGTTCAGCCCCGGAAGGATTTCCCACTTTAGGATCAGAGCACTTTTTGCGATTCGGCACTGCGTCGCTTTAACTGCGCGGTCATGTGTCGTTATACCCAAATGAAATTTGCGTCCTTTTTTTCCCACAAATAGAGCTTTCTTTTGGTGGTATTTGATCACCTCTGCATCATTTCTGATCACCCCTATAAACAAAAGAAGAGTTACAATTTTGCAAAAAAAA